>JABUQX010025045.1:27500-32500 GCA_015478945.1 Trachelipus rathkii | reverse complement strand
TATACTCGATTACATTTGATAAGTTTAATACATGTACATGAGCGTTACGTGACACAAAAGTTCAGAGTTCACGGCGTAAATCCCCGTTTCCTCGATTTCCGTGTGTGAGCAGCTGCTGGGTTGTCTCTCTTCAGCGACCAGCAGTAGTCCGCGAGCATGACTGCGTCCCACCTCCCCTGGTACCTCTCCTCCATTTGACGCATGTCCTGATGGAACCTTTCTCCCTGCTCGTCGCTGACCGCACCAAGGTTTTCAGGAAACCTCTCCATGTGTGAGAACAGGAAATGCATCTTTATACTCATCAAACACCCGAGGTTTTGGAAGTTCTTTATCATGCTGTTGATGAGTGTGCCGTAGTTTGCTGCCTTCTTGTTCCCCAGGAAGTTGTTCACCACCTGCACAAACGACCTCCAGGTGGCGCACTCTAGCGTGTTCATGGAGTTTTCGAACTCTGTGTCCTTGATGAGCTGCCGTATCTGTGGGCCATCGAAAATGCCGGCCTTCAGCTTCTCAATGGTGACTCCAGGGAAGGCTCGGCACAGGTAGTTGAAGCACCTCCCATCCTTGTCCAGAGCGCGCGTGAACTGTTTCATTAACCCAAGCTTGATGTGAAGCGGTGGGAACAAAATCTTTTCCCGGTCAACAAGAGGTTCGTTTATGATGTTGCTGGCCCCAGGTACTAACTGCTCTCGCGCCGGCCACTCTTTCTTCACATAGTGCTGGGCTCTGTCTCGACTGTCCCACTTACATATAAAGCATGGGTACTTTGTGTACCCGGACTGCTGACCAAGTAGAAAGTTCACCATCTTAAGGTCGACGCAGATGATCCATTGGTGCTGCTGATATTGGATTTTGTCGAGCACGTACTTGACTGCTTCATATTTCTCTTTGAGAGTTGTGGAGTGCGCAAGAGGAATTGAGGCGAACTCGTTCCCGTTGTGTATGAGCACACTCTTCAAAGAGCGCTTGCTACTGTCTATGAAGAGTCGCCAATCTCTCGGATCATATTGAGGAGCGCCGAGTTTAGCAAGAAGACCGGCGACATCTCGGCAGTACACGAGGTCTTCCTCCTCGCAGAAGTAGCCCATGTAGTCCTGATGCCTTCTACGAAAGAACGTGATACGCGCGTCCTCACCGAGTAGATTTTTCTCTTTGAGTCTGGAGGCCAACAGCTCGGCGGAAGTCTTCGACAAGCTGAGATCCCGAACCAGATCATTAAGCTCACATTGTGAAAAGGGCTGCGGACCATCTTGTGTTCCATACTCCTCATCTGTATCTCCTCCCTCATATGCAGTGGTGGCCTCGTCGTCGCTGTCAGGAAGCTCTCTGCACGCTGGTACAGGAAGTTCTTCGCAGTGAGCAACTGGACGGCGGGCAGATGGAAGGTCGGGGTACTGGAGGCTGCTCCGATTCTTCCGGTTGATGCCAGTAGTATCGATGGCGCAGAAGTAACAATCCGATTCATGGTCAGACGGCTCCCTCCAAACCATCGGAATCCCAAACTTCAGTGAAGTTTTCGTGCCCTTCGTCCACCGCCGGAGATATTCCACGCACGTCTTGCACACCGTGTGCGGTGCCCAGGACTTATCTTGGTCACCCAGCTTGACTTGAAAGTAAGCCTGGTAGGCGCGCTTCACAAAGCTTGTGATTGCCTTCCTGTGCATTGCCAGCGTGTATTCTCCGCAGATGTAGCAGAAAACGTCAGGATTATTCCTGCATGACCGTCGCGCTGAAGCCATATCAATACTCTGAAAAGAAAGAAAAAAGGTCAATTAGTCATTTTGAAACAGAAACACATCAGAAGCAACCATTTATATATGAATAATTCGCTATATTCTTCCAGAAATATAGGATTGAACTCAAAACCTCAGCATATTTAGACTAATTTTGGTGTTCTGAGTCCAAAAATCACCTTGGTTTTGCTCTATCAGGTCAACTTTTTGAGATACAGCCATAGGCCTACCTGACGAGCTATACATATGATAATTATCATATGTATAGCTCGTCAGGTAGGCCTATGGCTGTATCTCAAAAAGTTGACCTGATAGAGCAAAACCAAGGTGATTTTTGGACTCAGAACACCAAAATTAGTCTAAATATGCTGAAGAAACCCCTGACGACTTTGATAGCTGTAACATTAATTAATTAAGTAATAATAATAATAATAATAATAATAATAATGAATAATAATAATAATAATTAATAATAATAATAATAATAATATATAATAAAAATAATAATAATAATAATAATAATAATAATAATAATAATAATAATAATAATAATAATAATAATAATAATAATAATAATAATAATAATAATAAAAATAATTAATAATAATTATAATACATAATAGTAATAATAATAATAATGAATAATTAATAATAATAATAATAATAATAATATATAAATAATAATAATAATAAAATAAGGCTAATGATAAAACACTTTATAATTATTATAGTAATAATAATAAAGAATAATAATAATGATAATGACAATAATGATAATAATTATTATTATTATTATTATTATTATTATTATTATTATTATTATTATTATTATTGATTATTATTATTATTATCATATATTAATATTTTATTGACATATTTTCAAATTATTATTATTATTATTATTATTATTATTATTAAAGTTTATTATTTTTATTATTTTTATTCTTTTTATTATTATTATTATTATTAATTATTATTATTATTATTATTATTATGATTATCATTATTATTATTTCAGTAATTCTAATAATTTTCAAAATATTGGTGCTAATATTTACCAAATGCAGATTGTGCAAGTTACATATGAAAAGAAAATAATTTTATTCGCTAATTTCTACAGTTTTTTTTTTCTTTTTTTTTTTTTTAGAAAATGGCTAAAGGCGAATTCAGTTAATTCAACGAACAAACATGTTGACTAATGAATTCCACAAAAACTGAAGTCGATTGAAAGAAACACTCTAAATTGAAATTATTTATATTTTATGCGTTGTTGCTCGAATTTTGTAAGAAAAAAAAGAGAGCTAGAGAGGCATTGAAACTTTTATAGTCAGCTTTTATCGTCGAACTTTCGATTAAAATGGCAATTAATATTGCCATTATGTGGTCTCGATGGAACTGAAAATTTTTATTATAACGAAAATAATTTTGAAATAAGGAAATAAATTACATATATTTGGTAGTTTTTAGTTAGAGTTATGTTTTCGGTATTTAACTACAAATTTTAATTTTTAAATATCTTTTTATTTTATTAAAGTAACAAAACTTTCGCAAACTTTTAATTTTAATGTGATTTAATGTATTTATTATATATGGAAAAAATATGTGATTTTCCCAAGGATAATATTTATATATTTATATATAAATAATAATATTAGCAATAAGAATAACACTTTCATACGGATATAAATAAATACATAATTAATAATAATAATGAATAATAATTAATAGATATAATAATAATAATAATAATAATAATAATAATAGTATAATAATAATCAATAATAATAATAATAATAATTAATAATAATAATAATAATCAAAATAATAATAATAATAATAATAAAATAATAAAATAATAATAATAAAAATAATTAATTAATAGTAAGTAAGAATAATAATAATGATAATAAATAATAATAATAATAATAATAATAAAAATAATAATAATAATAATAATGATAATAATAATAAAAATGATAATAATAATAAATAATGATTATGATAAAAAAAATTGAAATAATTATATAACTATTTAATAATAATAATAATAATAATAATAATAATAATAATAATAATAATAATAATAATAATAATAATAATAATAATAATAATAATAATAATAATAATAATAATAATAGATAATAATAATAATGAAAGAATCAATTTAAATAATAATAATAATAAATATAATAATAATAATAATAATAATAATAATAATAATAATAATAATAATAATAATAATAATAATAATAATAATAATAATAATAATAATAATAATAATAATAATAATAATAATAATAATAATAAATAATAATAATTTTGATAATTCAAGGATTAGCAACCTTTCTTCTATTTCTATACGACAATTTTTTTTAATTGAAATAGAAATTTTATTATTATTTCTCTTTATCTTAACTTGGGTAGCTAGTCCCTGTGAAAAAGCCCCGTAAATTGTATTGAATTTCACTATAACTGATGTAGATTGAAAGATTAAATTCGGAAATAAAATTTATTTTCTTTTATTTTTCTTTATTTTATTTTTGTTTGGATAAAAAGAGTGAATGAAGCAAAGGAACCGAGACACTAATGTCCAGATCTTACCATTGTTCTTTGCAGTAAAGGCAAATTACCATTCATAATGTTCTCAATAAACTATAATATTATTATCAGGAAAAAAATATCTGAATAATAATTAAATATTAGTTAATTATAATCTTTATAAATATTTTAACATCAAATCGAGTTAGGAACTGTAATTCATTTTCCTATTTACTACATAAAAATATCTCTTGTAAAGTGCCCTTATAAAATCGTAAAAAAATTTAATTTAATTTTCCAACGTTAACGATAAACAACAAAAGCTTTTAAAAGTCTTTCCTCCACGCCTCCTGAATTCCTCCAATTTTTTACTTTTGTAAATATTCATGCACTTAAACACACATGCTACTTATATATATATATATATATATATATATATATATATATATATATATATATATATATATATATATAATATATATATATATATTATATATATATATTAATATATATATATATATATAATATAATATATATATATTTATATTTTTAATATTATAAAATTAATATATAGATATATATATATAATATATATATATATATATATAATTAATATATATATATATATATAAATATATACTATATATATATATATATATATATATTATATATATATATTATATAATTTATATAATATATAAATATATATAAATATATATATATATATAT
>JABUQX010025045.1:7500-12500 GCA_015478945.1 Trachelipus rathkii | reverse complement strand
AATGGGATAGGGACTGACAAATAGGTTATTTATTCCTCTTGAGGTGCTGGGTTATGGGTATGGTAAAATTTCTCTTTTGCTTTCTTCAATGCTTTATTAATTATATATGAAGGATATTGTAAAGTTTTAAAGGTTACAAAAAGAAAACTCAATTCATCTTGCAATGTTGAAGGGGAGCAAATCCGTAGTGCTCGTAAAAATAATACAGAGAGGGTACCAATTTTTGTATTGACGGGATGAAAAGAATACCAATGTATGTAATTAATATTTGCCGTCGGTTTTCTGTATATTGAAAAGATTAAATTGCCATTAGAAGACCATTCTATCTTAGTGTCCAAAAAAGGCAACGACTTATCGTTAGGAATTTCTATAGTAAATTGTAGGTTGCTATTATATGAGTTAATAAACTTCAGAATATCCTGTGTTTTTTTTTGAAGAGGAATTGCACTGAATACGTCGTCGACGTATCTGAACCAGTGAAGATTTGTGAACAACGGATGGGGGAAAAAATGATATTTCTCCACCAGCTCCATAAACAGATTGCTAATAATCGGGGAGAGCGGCGCACCCATACTTAGACCTTGCTTCTGTTTGAAATAGTTGGTATTATAATGAAAAAAGTTATGATCCAAAGTTAGGTTAATAAGTTGTTTTATCAGGGCAAATGGGTATGCAATAGTACACTGAGAAACTTGTAAATGGTGTTCTAGAAGGGACAATGCTAATGGAACTGGTACGGACGTAAACAATGAAACTGCATCAAAACTTACAAAATGAAATGCCTGTGGGTTGATATTTTTGATTTTTTCGATGAAATCCGTAGTGTTAGGGATATGAGAAGTTGATATATTGCTCATAAGTGGTTTTAATTGTTCTGCCAACCATAGACGTAATAGCCAGCACAAACGATTTAATTTGCGACGAAGTAAATTCAGCTCTTACCCATCATAGGAGAAGTTTAAACCATAAAATAAATATCGACAACATGGAACCTGTAATTTTTGTATCAGACAATAAAAAAAGGAAACTAATTGAATCCTATTGCATAAGAAATAGTAATAATTATAACAAAATGGCAGGAGAAGTAAATATAGATGTAGCACAGAATTTAATAATGAGGGATACAAGATTTTACAAAAAGATCGACAATAAACTAAATAAACAACAACCATCCAGTCAATAAATATATCATCTTTGGAGTCACATCAACGTAGAAGTCTTCGTTTTGTTTGAAGCTCACCTGAAGAGGCCGTGCTGGAAGCCGGCGAAAGCTAGTGAGAAAAATTAAATATTTGTTAATTCTTTTTAAATAATATAAATATGTGTGTGAATAGTTTTTATGTTATGTTAAAACAATAAAGTTTAAATTTTAAGAAAGTGTGTAATTATACAAGGGCATTTATCAGATATATATATATATAGCAGTATATATATATATATATATATATATATATAGATATATACAAATATATATATATAATTATATATATAATATTATATATATATATATAATACATATATGCACATATATATATATATATATATATATATATATATATATATATATATATATATATATATATATATATATATATATATATATATATATATATATATATATATATAATTTATTATTATATATAAATATATAAATATATATAAAATATATATATCAGCTGGATAATAGGAAAAGAAGAAATGAGAAGATCTAGGGTAGAGACTAAGAAGAAGGCTTAAAACTTCAATAGAACTACTTCATAAAGTTCTAGAAGGATTTCTGTGTGAGGGAAGATGTTAAGACCAGATTATTATTAAGTGGTAGCTACCAAAATTAATCAAAATCTTCATAAAATATTTTAATTTATTGAATCAAAAATTTAAAATGAAAATCATAATATATAATAAAACAAAATTAACATTTTTAGCGAACTAAAGCGGAGCAACAAAATTTTTAATCTAGTTCTTTTCAAAAAATTATTAATTTTATGTAAATATGTAAAGTGGTGTCTGTAATAGTTTAAGTGAGGAGCAAAAAAAATTGTATCATCAGGTCTTTTAACAAAAATGAATAAAAACACAACATTTGGAATTACAAATAAAGAAGCTACGCTATAATTAATTTCTGGTCTACTTGTGGATGGGATGTTTCGACGCAGTTGGTCAATATGAAGACTATCTTCGCATGGCTGTTGGGGCTGGGAACCCCCTTCTGACATTATATACTTCCCATGAACAATCGCATTATTACATATGTATTATGCGATTGACACCACCCTGCAATTATGCGGGACACGGTGCTTAGTATAAATAAATAAATAAAATATATATATATATATATATATATAATATATATATATATATATATATATATATATATATATATATATATATATATATATATATATATATATATATATAGGTCAGAGTGTCTAAAGCTGACATCATGTAACTTTTGAACGGTAGCACCTACAGTAAAACAAATTGCAGATTTGGAATCAGCGGAAAATTCTAAGGAGGGGTTTTTAATTTCTTATTTTTATTTTTTATTTTTTTTTTTTTTTTTTATTCTTCGGAAATATAACGAGCCATAATTTTCTCTAAGCAATTGACGATATTTTTATCATCTAAATTAAGTAGCCAGGCAATGCTCAGCCTACGACTGAAAAACGAATAAATGTGAAGCAACATATCTTCATTACTATAGTATTTTTATATATTTAGATTGTTATTTCATTATTATTTGATTTTTTATATTTCAAAATATTTGTAAAAAAAATATTCCAAAAGAAAATCGATTTATAGACTTTTTAGAAGAGATTAAAAATTAATTTAGAAGAATTTAAATTTGGAAACGTATGTTAAGAGGTAAAAATTTTTTTTTTTTGTAATTAAAGTAATAGCATATTGTAAAGGTAATAATTTTTTTTTTTTTTTTTTTTTAACTAAAGGAATACCATTGGGTAAACCGCAAAGATGGCATGAGTCGGGCCTGGCCTCCCGGTGGATGACTTGGGGGACCTTTGTCCCCTCTGTCCCCGTCGGCTCGAGCCCCCAAAAAAAAAAAAAAAAAAAAATTTAAAATTTTCCGATAAACGAAAAAAAAAAAAAAAAAAAAAAAATTAAAAACCCCTCCTTAGAATTTTCCGCTGATTCCGAATATGTAATTTGTTCCACAAACTATCTTTCTAGAGTTAAATGATGTAATCTTTAGACACTCTTATAATATATATATATATATATATATATATATATATATATATATATATATATATTTATATATATGAAGGTATATATATATATATATATATATATATATATATATATATATATATATATATATATATATATATATTATGTAGCATATATTATAAATATTATTATTATTATTATTATTATTATTATTATTATTATTATTATTATTATTATTATTATTATTATTATTATTATTATTATTATTATTATTATAATATTATTATATATATATATTATTATATATTATATATATATTATTATATATATATTATATATTATATTATTATTATTATTGGTTATTATATTATTATTATTATATATTATATATATATATTATTATTATTATTATATATATATATTGTCATTGGTTATTATGTTATATGTCTACATAGAGCATATATATTATATATTACATATTTTATTATATATATTATATATATATATATACACATATATATATTACATATTATTATACAACACATATACATATTAAGTTGTTGGTATACATATATATATGATATATATATATACATATTATATTATATATATACATATATTATATATGCTATATATATATACATATATATTATTAATATTACATATATTATATATATTGGTTATATATATTATTATTATTATATTATTATTATAATATATTATTATTATTAGCAAAGATATACATATTATACATATATTACATAAATATTATTACATATTATTATTATTATATATTATATATATATATTATTATTATTATTATTATTATTATTATTATATTATTGATATATATATATATATATATATTATTATTATTATTATATTATTATTATTATTATTATATATATGAATATATTTATATTATTATTATATATATATATATTATTATTATTATTATTATTATTATTATATATATTATATATACATATGTTATATATTATTATTATATATTATTATTATATATGCATATATATTATTATTGATTATACATATATATATATTATATATATATATATATAATATTATATTATAATATATATATATATATATATTATATTATTATTATTACATACATATAATATATCGATATTACTATTATAAAGAGTTGTTATTATTGTTATACATATTAGTTATGTTAGTTATATGAGTGGTGGTATATATATATATATATACATATTATTATATATATATATATATTACATATATATATATTAAGTTATATATATATATATATATTGCTATATATATATATATATACATTATATGATATATATATATATATATATATGAAGAATATATAGTTATTATATACATATACATATTTATTATTATACATATATATATATATATATATATAGCATATATATATATATATATATATTTATATATGTGTATGTGTGTAGGCGCTGATATAATGTAGGGGTCTTCTTTAACGTAAGTGGTAAATCTGTATACAAGTAATCCTTGAAGACTTAAAATTGTTAGTTCACCAACTACACCAGCAACGATATAGGCCACTGGATCTTTAAGTTATCTCTTTAGTAATAAGAAACGAGCAGGAACAGAAGTTCTGCAGTAAAATTATTTCTTTAATAAATGCAGAACCGAAATCCAGCATTCGAAATTCAAAGTTTCTAAGTTATTTCTTTAATGAGTGAAACACAAAGTTTCCGATTTGTTATCTTTTTAATATTGAATAACACAAGGTTACTATAAGGATTAGAAAATCCAAAATATATTATTTTTATTCA
>JABUQX010025045.1:0-2500 GCA_015478945.1 Trachelipus rathkii | reverse complement strand
TAAAAATAGACTGCATAAATATATATATATATATATATATATATATATATATATATATATATATATAAAGGCGTATATATATTTATATTTTATATTTATATATATATTTATATATATATATATATATATATATATATATATATATATATATATATATATATATATATATATATATTATATATATATATATATATATATATATATATATATATATATATATATATATATAAATATATATATGGTACTGGGTTAAGGGTATTGTCGGCATTTTAGGTGGAAGATAAAATCGAAGACTGCTTTTTGACTGTTTGAATAGTTGGTAACGTATGCAATGCAGGCGGGCAGGTTACAGTGACTGCGTGAGGCTTGCTGGGATCTGGTGGAACAGTTCTACGGGAATGGAGTTGTGTCGGTGGGTTAAAACGAGGAGACGAGGTGGCTGCTTTAATTATAGTGTATTATTGCCTTGATCTTGTAAGATATTTGTCTTTGAGCTGGTGTATGCTATCTTTCCTGCTCAATTTATATATTATTCAAAACTCGACAAGCTCCTGTTCAAACAATTAAGACGGGCATTTTATTGAAGAGACACAGTGAGGACCTCGAGATTTTCACAGGGAATGTGAAATTGTTCGTACCAGATTGCTAGTATTTAATGTGGTTCATTACAGTATTTTTCGGGATGCCCAAACCGCTGTCTTTTGAAGCAACGTCTGGGTCAGAGAATAAACTTACGAACACTGCAACTTGTATACCCCATACCACCTTAGTAGATGGAAAGGGGTGTTAAACGTCAGCAGTAAACAATAATTTGGGTGTCAGGCAAGTTCCGAAGTGGAGAAATTCTGTTGAAATCTTTTCTGCTGTAGATTCCTTATAATAACAGGAATATTTTCGCCATTCTACTCTAAAAAATATATAGTGCCTTTGGGCTTGTTTCTTGCTTCTTCAGGAGTGGAAATAAGAAAAATGTTTGCAAGAGACGTTATGGTTGACAAGATAGAACTTTGATCACGGGTAAGTAGTTTGAACGAGAAGGGGCCCATTGCTCATTAACGTGACTTGGAGGGGGGTCTTCAACTCCTAAAGGTTTTTCAAGTGCATGGCTAAGAATGATGGTCATTTGCTCAGTAATAGCTTTGGAGGTGATGAATCACAATAAATAGTACATAGGAAATGATGTGTAAGCTGGCAGCCCCGGAGGGGGAACAGCACATGGAGTAAACAACTGAGAACTACTAGGTAGGGGGTCACTTTTTCGAGGTTCCCGCAACCGTTTGAGCACCTGGGATGTCGATGGCGCTCCAAGCGACGGATAAACATGGGTAGGAAGAGACCTTCCAGGTGAAGTGGAGGAAATCACGGAAATAATATTCAAAGTACAATTCAGAAGAGTGAGTCCTTTAATCGGTGCATGTTCAGTAACTGTTAAATTCATTAGACTTAGAGGCGAATTCAGGTTTTGAGTTATATATTAAATCAAAGCGGTAATTCTTCATGGGTGTCGAGCCTTATTATTGTACCTGGAAGACCACGCTAAGCCGCGAGAGTCTCTTATTATAGACCCAAGAAAGACCCAAACCTGGTGCTAGGTCGTGTTGTGTATCAAATCACGAACGGGAGATGCGGTTCACACCCCTCCAGAACAAATAACGCTAAGTGCCCTTCCCATAAGTATAAGGAAGGAGAGACATCGGAAAAAAAATTAAATAAAAAAGGAAAGAAACTGTAGTGGAAAAAGAGGATTGAAAGATACAGAAAATTAATTGGAAAAAATTAGAGGAAAGGAAGAAGACTGAAAGGTTACATATGTGATAATTTCACATATTAGTGACAATTTCACATAATAATACTGTCACCGGAGGGATGCACAAAATCCTACTAGTATTGGTTCTGATCGCTATGCCATGTCCTAGGTAGTTTAAAAAGAGCATAACATTATAACAAGATTCAATACCCCTGAGGGGACCGTATATATATATATATATATATATATATATATATATATATATATATATATATATATATATATATATATATATATATATATATATATATATATATATATATATATGTATATTGTTACTGTCATTGTATTTAATCATTGTAACCATAAGTATTATTATTAGTATTATTATTATTTTATTATTATTATTATTATTATTATTTTTTAATGTTTAATTTTATTATTGTCATTATTATTATTATTATTATTATTATTATTATTATTATTATTATTATTATTATTATTATTATTATTATTATTATTATTATTATTATTATTATTATTATTATTATTATTATTATTATTATTATTTATTGTTTTTTTAGTTTATTGTTCATCAACTTGTATTTTAACACTATAAATTTAACATACTGTTTCAAACAATAATTATTCTGTTTTAACCAACTAACTATCTATATATATGCATTCTGTAATTTTCCAATATTAAAATTTCGTAACTCAGTACACTACAAAATTTACTTAGATTCTGTCAGG
>JABUQX010025044.1:0-16701 GCA_015478945.1 Trachelipus rathkii | reverse complement strand
GGGTATTTTACATTAACATCGACATTTAAAAAAAATCTTTGTAATAAAATATCACCGAAAGCGTAATAGTTTATACTGATTTTAAAGCTGAAATCAGTAAATCAGTAAATCAAACTAACCCCCTCTCAGCAGTCCCCCACCCATCCCGCCCGTTGTGATCTATTGACACTATTGATTCCAAGTACAATACTTTCGAGTGTCATCTTTGGATAAAACATAACATAAAAATAAGTATCTTTATATACTGACGTACGAATATATGACTAACATAACAAAGTATTTACATCAATAAAGCTAAATATCCATCACCAATAAATATAATGTGCAATTGCAAACCTCTAACATACCACGCGTATGAATAATCAGCTAAGATCCTGAAAATTCCCTACTTTCAAAAAGTAGCTAACAGCTCATACAATACTCGATATGTCCCACTTTTCTCGCATATCAGAAACAGGTAAAAGCCATATTATTTAACAAATCCCTTAAACAAAGTGACCCAATCTATCAAAGCATACCACCATCTTGGAACTGTGAATTGACACTACCTTCGATCAAAATGTGATCACTCGTTCTCGCAGTATAACAATCATTTGACCTATAGAAATAAACGTAGACTATTAGCAAAATTCTAGGCAAACCTAACATTACTCAACAAAAACTAACCTAGGCTCACGTTTTCTTAACACATCATCGTCAGTTAACACAGTAATATCTACAAAAACTCTATTCATTTCTCTAACAAATCATTGTTATTTCCACATTGTCATAGTAATATTTAACATAACGTACCTAACTTACGAATAAAACAGTTTTCATCAACCAAGAGTATCTAAAGCAACACATTACCTTCCGAGAGAAAACCCATGGGAATGCGCCCATGAAAGAGGGGTGAATCCTGCCGAGGGAGCATCACCCCAATGGTGTAAGTGCGGCTTTACCCCTCGAAGGAGCGGTAAGCCTCAGCCCTTCCACCCTTTCAGAAAATCATCAATCAAAAACTGTAGCATTTACAAACAGACGCATCGTACAGGGCGATTTTGATAGCACTGTAAGCCACCTACTTGGAGATCACCCCAGAGAAATGCATGAAACCCATCTCGGCGTACCCTGAAGGGGGTGTAAGCGATAAGGGCGCGCCCTTTGGGGTGTGCCCTTATGTAACCGCTTACAACCCCCTTCAGGGGTACCCGAGATGGGATCTTCATGCATCTTCTTCTGGGATCGGTGCATCTCACAGTAGTGCTATCACAGTGAGCTCATCACAACTCGCCTCTGTGACGATGCCTGTTGTAAACCTACCAGTTTTGAATGATACTTTCTGAAAGGGAAGGCTGAGGCCTTACCCCTCCTTCGGAGGGCGCATCCCCCTGGGTCCATTCGGGTATTGCCCCCTCGCAGATTCACACCCTTTCAGGGGCGCATCCCCCTGGGTTTTCTCTCGGAAAGGTAATGTGTTGCTTTTTAGATACTCTTGGTTGATGAAAACTGTTTTATTCGTAAGTTAGGTACGTTATTGTTAAATATTACATATTACAATGTGGAAAATAAACAAATGATTTGTTAGAGGAAACTATAGTTTTTGTAAGATATTCACTGTGTTAACTGACGGAATAGTGTTAGAAACGTGAGCCTAGTTGAATTTGTGTTTGACGTAATAGTTAGGTTCTAGCCCTAGGAATATTTTCTAATGCTTGTCTAGCTTTATTCATAGGTCAAAATGACTGTATATACTCGAAAACGGTGACACTTTGATAATGTAGTGTCAATCCACCATTACAGCATAGTCGGTAATCTTTGATAGATTGGGTCACTTTGTTAAGGATTTTGTTGCAGAAATATGGCTCTATACCTGTTGCTGATATCGAGCGGAAAATGGGGAAACTCATCAGAGTATTATTGTATGACCTGTTAGCCTCTTCTACTTTGAAAATAGGGAATTTTCAGGACTCTAGCTGATTTAATTCATACGCGTTGACGCATGATTAGGTTTGCATTTGTACATCATATTCCTAGGTCATGATATATGTTAGCTTTATTGATGCTAGAACTTTGTTGGTTAAATCATATATTCGTACGTCAGTATATAAAGAACTTATTTTATGTTATATTTACAAAATTTTACTCGAAATATGACTTGAATCAATAGTTCAATTAGATTTCATCAAAACCGCGGAGGGATGGGGGCGGGACTCGCCTGAGAGGTAGTTTATTATACTTGATTTACTGACTATTACAGCTTAAAATCAGTAAACTATTACGCTTTTACTGTAATATTTTATTTTGCTAAAGTTTACCATGTTAATGTAAAATTTAACATTGATATTGTTAGAGATATGCTTGAAAAAGTTGTGAAATAGCGTTGCGTTTATGGTACGAAGTGTTAGGTACTTACTGTTGTTAAGTGCGGAAGTTTAGGTTAATGTTAATGGTGTTATTCTACGTATGGCTGTGTTAGGTTTGCGTTTGTTACATTTATATTCTAGTTAAGGTTAATGGTTATCTGAGCTATATTAATGTAAAAACTATGTTACGTTAGCATAAACTTCTTATCAATATAAAGAACATTATTTTTGTGTTTATGTTTTGATTCATAAGTTAATATATGTTTGCAATTATTCGTTGTCTGTATGATAATTAGACTAAGATTATGATAAATCCTTGTTTAATATTACAGCATCAATGTAAAAATTAACGTTTATATATGTAGAAGATATGCTTGAAAAAGTGTGAATAGGTGTAACGTTTTGTATAGCAATTGGGTGCCTGGTTAGTTACTTTACAGCGTGTAATGTGTGAACTTTGTTAATTTAAACACTTTATTCGTGCTTAAGTTGTGTTAGTTTGTCGCCTGACATTATTTCTTCTTAGTTCATTATGAATGCTATGTTAGCCTTTATAATAATGAACCAACCTTGTTATGTCTAAGCATATATTCGATGTGTTAGGTATATAAAGAAACTCATTGGCCGCTCTATGTTTATCTAGAAATGCATACTCTAAATGCTACGTTAAATTTCAGTTGTTAATGTAAATTAACAATTGATATGTTTACCCATCATGCCTGAAAATAGCTCGTGAACTACTGTTACACGTTTTCGTTAATGCTTAGTAGCTAGGTACTTTACTGCTTTAAGTAGTGGCAACTTTGTTAAATGTTAGTGCTCTACTTCAGCGTAAGGCTGTGTTAGATTTTTATTGTACATTTATATTCTTAGTTCTAGGTAATGCTATGTTAGCTTATTAATATGAAAACATGTTAACTTGAGCATAATATCGTTGGTTGGTATAATTAAGAACTTATTTTCTGTACTATGTTGTTTGTTAGTTGTTGTTCGTTGTTGTTGTTTTGTTGTTGTGTTGTTTGTTGTTGTCTACACGAGGAAATACTATACCCCTTTTGAACTTGATATGTTCGTTCGTGCTTGTATTATTGTTTACTTTTCTTTCCTGATTGGTTGAAAGAAAGAATCTCTTACCTCCTAAGGGTGTATTACGCAATACGATTTCCGTCCAGTAGACATTTTCCGCTGTTACTGTACGATGACATCTCCTCGCAACTCTTCTAACACCTGTTGTGATTATCTTCACGAGGAGCTTCGTTATTCCAACGATGTGTCATTTTATATTTAATCGTTAAAACCAAATGCGGTCGTTATACGTTGCTTGTTATTTCCTGCACAGAGGTCAAATAAAGACCTTCATTCGTTTTGCTGATGGATTCATCAAGGAATTCTATCCATATCTACCCCGCTTAAGCAGGATTAAGTGTTTGTATATCGAAAGATCGACGCGCTTAGTGAAAGTATCTAACTGGGAAAGACACGATAAGCTGTTCTAATAGAATAGACGTTGTCTTCTCTCGACGTGTGACAATATTAAAACCCTATGCATGTACGCCACTACTGAAACACCCGATCAATTGTGGAACCCTTCTATCGCACATTTTAGCGTCCATTCATGTTCGAACACCAGAAAAATATTACAAGCATTGCTAAATAGAAAAAACCGAAATTACATCACACCTTAACGATGTTGACATACTTGAGGACAAAATACATATAGCACATGGTGTAATCTATGATAAATTTTAAATTTATAATGAATATTTTCCCTATAATGCATATACACCAGAAACAATTTTTGTGTGAATTGCGTGAATTAGTATGAAGTTTACTTCTGCTCTTGTATGAGAGGATGAAGGTTGCTGCTGAATCAAAATATGCCCAAAAATGTTTAGTGCCACTGAAGCCTTTCTCATACTTACATTCTTGTCAAAGTTTGGCTTGAATCTTTAGAGACGATATATAGAACGTACCCAAGTTATGTTAAATCCTATGTTCTCTGAATAGTGAATTTAACTATATTTAAAAATAAACTATATATTTTAATGTATTTATATAATTCTCTTTTCATTAAAAAATTATTGTGATAAAAATGAAAACTTGTTTTACTTCCCGCTTATGTCGCGCTTATTGACAAGCTTGTTAATGATAGCCTGTTTTTATCGTCTGGTTGTTGCTGTGTTAATGTAGCGTTACTGTTCATAGATCTTAGCTTACATAGAGTAAAAAAACTTTACTTGTTTGTAATTTACCCATTAGGTATTATGCTTTAGGTAAGGTATGCTAAATTTTTTGTTAATTATTGACTACGTTAATGTAAAATTAACATTGTTCTGTTAGAAATATGGTTGATAAAGTATGAATGGATTATGTTTTTGCATGCCTTGTTAGTCTTTTACTGTTAAGTTTGGATCGTTGTTAATGTTAGCAGCTTTATTCTTGCTTAAGATATGTCTGGTTTGCCTTTGTATATTCTTAGTTCTGGTAAAGTTATGTTGACTTTATTAATATCGAAAACCTTTGTTACGAGCCTAACTTTCGCGTGGTCTGTATGATAACTACACAAGGTTATAGTAAATATTTTGTTACAATATTACCATTAATGTAAAATTAAAATTGCTATTTAGATAAACATGTTGACCGAAAGTGTGAACCTAAGTTACGTTTGTTGCGATGTTATTGTTAGTTACTTTGACTGTTGTTTAAGATGTCAAGAAACTGTTAACGTTAACCATTTATGCCTGTTTAAGAGGCTAAGGTTTTTTGGGTATTGGGGGCCCCAGACTTGTGGGTTATTCATTATTCAGATTACTGCTAACGTAAGCTTTATTAATGTGAAAAACTTCGTTACCGTCAGCATATAAATTGTTTGATATTTGTATCAAATACTTGCATTTTATTGTTATGTTATCCCAAAATGATCTCGAAAAATTGACTGAATCAAATAGATCAATAAAGTTCAAGGACTGACAGGAGTGACAGGATGGTGGTCTGAGGTGGTTTGAATTACTGATTTACTGATTAGCTTATGTAAAAACGTAAAAATTTGTAAGTTTTAAGCAAAAAGAATAAGAGAATTTTATTTATTTATTTATTATTATTTTTTTTTTCTTTGATGGTTCTGAAACATTATTTTCGAAATCTACAGACCCTCCCAAAACATATATAAGACCCCAATATTGTTCGTTATACGACTTTTTTTTAACTCCGCACCTCAGTTGCTCCAGCACAGGTGCCGATGGCAACTCATACAGATTCCCAATACTAACTCTTTCTTAGAAATTACCTCTGAATCCTCTCACCAAATTTCCACCTTCTACGAACACTTCGAATTTTAATGGGACGGTGCGCGGTCCCCCCTTCGGGGTACCCATGGGAGCGTAACTTCGTCTACATCACTCGAGTGTACCTCCCCATACTAACACCACTCCAAATTTTATCACTGAATACGTATAACTCTAACCTATGGTGGAGTAGAAGCAGGCGATGTAACTGGAACTGGAGCCGGAGCCTTAAACAATTCATTATTAGAATAGTATATACATATATATATATATATAATATATAATAATATATATACTATATATTATTATATATAATATTATTATATATAATATATTATATAATATATTATTATTATATATATATATACTATAATATATAATAAGTATAATATACATGAGTCGGAGTCATTTGTAGTCAGCAAATTTTGCCCGAACGCCGAAGAATCTGGAGTCGGAAGTCGGAGCTAGCTGACTTGCCTGTAAAACCAAGGCTCTATGATGCGAATACAAAGCGGATGAGGCGGTGCGGTGCTGGTGACCGTTGCGGAGCAATGGGACCGTCAAAGAGACAGCTGCATGGAGGCAGGATACGTGAAGGGTATTAAACACAACAACTCAGAAGTAAAGTTTCCTCGCCGAACCACTTCTTTCGATGTAATAATAATAATAATAAAAAAATATAAATAATAAATATGTAAGGTAGTATATGGATTGGGTGTGAGCAGTCGCTCCGCAGCACTGCGCGTAAATTCTCCGTCTGCAACAGAATTGACGTCATTTCACCTCGAACCTACACCTATCTTAGGCACTAATTTTCGATCCTCCAGAAGCAGCACAAGGGCGAAGCCGGCAAAATCCGTATCGACCCTCGGGCGAACTCCCCTCGTATATTAACATCCAGAGGACTTGCAAGTTACACCCTCGCTTTACGAGCTATAACACAATATACTAGCTCTACTAATTCCAAGTTCTGAAAGCCACAATACCTCTTTCACCTTACATATCGCAAACAGGTGCTAGAGGATCCGGATGTCCATCACTACGGATGGAGTTTGTTACGAAAACCTGAAAGAGGATTGGTTTCCAGATCACATGACTGAACCCTACGAAGAAAAAAAAACCAAATATAGAATGATAGCGTACGAGCTCAAAGCATAATTCAATGAAATCTGGGCTCGTACACGACTTACGAAATTCCAAGAGTGAGTTGTCTCAGGGACATATTTCTCACTTCTATAAATTCCTCGTTACGAAGACGAGCATTGCGATACATGTGGATCAGATCATTACGTATCTCTCTCATTGAAAAGAGCGGATTTTACCACGAGTCTACAAAGTAAGAAAGCACTCACATGTATATCAGAAAGTTGAGTGAAATAATTGGAAAACATTCGAGAGAGCGCTTGCAAGCAAACCAAATAGAAGTGCGAGGCGTCGCGTCACAATACGACTCTTAATCATCGGAATATCTCGAGATAAATAATATAAAAAAGTGATAAAAAAATTATTTTTATTCTGTAGTTTAATTTATTTTTTATTTTCACGTCGTTATATTGTGTTGGGAAAGAGTTAGACAGGATAGAGATGAAATCCATAAATAGAGAAAAATCAGACATAGTAATAAATCCTCCAAATGTTCCTTTGGAGTCTTCTTTAAAAAAGAAGAGAAAAAAGGATAGGAAAAACATAAGTGATCTGAACATTTTACCTAAAAATGAAAACTCCATTAATAAAGAAAAATCAGACACCGTAATGAATGCTTCAGAAGTGGCTATGAAGTCTGTTTTAAAGAGGCTGAAAAGGCATAATAAAAATTTAAATGATAAGAATATTATAGTAATAAATCCTCCAGATGTTCCTATGGAGACTTCATTAAAAAATAAGAGAAAAAAGCGGAGGAAAAACATGAGTGATGAGAACATTTTTCCTAAAAATGAAGAGAACTCCATGAATGGAGAAAAATCAGACACCGTAGTGAATGCTTCAGAAGGGGCTATGAAGTCTGTTTTAAAAAAACTGAAAAGGCTTCATAAAAATTTTAATGATAAGAATATTTCACATAATAAAGAGGATAATTTAATAAATAGAACAAAATCTGACATCATAATGAATCCTGCAGAAGTGCCAACGAAGTCAATTATAATAAAGGAGAAAAAGTTGAAAGATCAGAGCAATTCACAAAATGGAGCACATTTAGGTATTATTGAAAGTAGTAGGTCTGGAAGATTTTATTCGAGTACCGTTAAGAAATTTCATCCCAAAGAAAAAAACTTCTGTGAAGCAAATCAAGTTGGAAAATTCCACCATTCTTTATTGTTAAAAAATTTAGAATCAAGGAAACACCAGCACGAACAATGTATTGATAAAGATGCAGATACTTTTTTAACTCCTAGATCAATTGGGAAAATATGGAAACCAGAAAATTGCAATGAATTTCATGATGAAGAAGCGAATCTCTCTGACGTGGATATGAACAATAGTTTTTTGAATGACAATGTTGATATTCACTTACATATCCCTAGTAAGTTAAAAGTAAAGAAATGTAAAGGTAGAAAAGAGAAAGATTTGGTGAGAAAAGATTTATTGAAGGAATTTATTGAATCGAAACATATTGGAGGTAGGATATACTCTAACCAGATAAGGAGAGAAAATAATCTGGACTTAGAAAAACATAGATCTAACTTCCAATTACAATCAGACATTGGTACTGAAAAGCAAAATTTAAAAACAAAGCAGAAAAGTGATCTCACTGTTCAATTTCGGCCACAAAAACTAGATGAAAAGCTTGCTAGAAAACGAAATAGTAATTTGAATAATATAAGCTGCTCAAACTCGGCTGAATCTCTTAAAAGTTTAAATATAAAAAATAAAAGAAAACGTGAAACACATGCCCTTGGTGACAGAGAAGGAAAGAATGGAAATTATGTAAATGACTCAGAAACTTTTGGATTGAAAAACTATGTAACTGAATATGCTAATATCAAAGAGGGTGGAAAACGAAAGAAGAATTGCATCACTAAGCAATTATATGGTGAAAATCTGGGAGATGGAAGATTTAGTAAAACTAATGTAGCACTAATTCTAGTATTCTGTCATACCTATCACTCTGTTTCTCTTTACCATATCTTTTACCCAGTTCCTCTAGCACTTTCTTTACACCGTTATCCTTTGAAGAGAAGAAATCAACAGTCAAATCACCTTCAAAAACTTTTTCTCCTAGACTCATTAAAATTTCACTACCTGGACATTCATACTCTTTTCCCATCTAACTTATACCACCATTCAGCACGATTTTTCCACACTTCATACTCAACTGCACAATTCCTATCACCTTTAAACGCTGGACACAATCTCCTCATTTTTCTATCCAACCTTTCAACTGACTTGATTTCACTACTAGATCCTCCGTCTTCTTTACCCATGTCGAGACCCCCAAAAATATAACAAACACGAAGACTTCAGATCGTACCTAACTACGCTCTGCTACCACTGGAATAAAAATTATATATTTCTAATCCAAATACATATAAGCAAACAAACTAACATCTCACCTGTATGATAATCAGAAGAAATTCGAACTAGTTAAAGTGCTACTTTATTCCAGAATCTAGACCCTACCTTATCTCCCTCCCAATATAAATTAAAACCCGTCGCGGCCACAGCCTGACATTCCAACTAGAAGCAAGAAAACGATTGAATGTGTCCAACAACATCTCGAAACCTTCAATAAAAAAAGCCGTGAGGCCAAAACCATCCAACCTCAAATTTAGATTATTACACCATTTTGAATAAAGAATACCCTTAGAACAGAATAATAAAATATTTGTAATTGTTTTTTCCAATAAAGAACAAAAGAAAACAAAAGCAATACGACAATATCTTAAAGCAAAACAAACAGACAAAGCCGGATAGCGCCAGGAAGGAAACGCAGCAATCCCACTTCACCCCATGGCATTACAAAACTAGAAAACATAAAAAATAAATACGAGTCGATGAACAAACCAGTATTAAATAGAAACAGAAATAGCTCTATTCAATAATTTTTTGGAGGTTCTATATTTATAGAGAGAATATAACCAGAATGAGAGAAATTTGTCTGTTCGCCAACAAACCACATACTGGTACAGTAGTCTTTCAATATAAGATCTTTTTAAAAGTAATAAATAAAAATAATCAAATACTGGGATGTTGCAGTTGATAATGTACTTGCATTTTTTTTTCCTTTTAAAGTTGGCGTAAGAAATTAGCAAGAAAATGTATCATTCTGTCTTAACATGACCAGGTGTGGTTTGTGCGAAAAATTTTTTTTGACCTTTTACCAGTTTTTCCCGGTGGGAAACTCTAAATAATTAAATTAGAACATTTGTATACTATAGTCCATCAAATAATTAAAGCTCATTAGTCTACAAAATGGGGCATCATTACGGTTTTTAGGTTAATTATATAGACAGTGTAGGAAACTAATCATAAATGTTAATACAGCTGCTCTACGATTTGGTATTTCAGTATCTTCCATAGGTTTATCATTTCCTTCATTCGAGTACTTATCATGAATCTTTTCTAATCCTTTTAATTTTTAAAAAAAAATTTGGCTGTCAATTTATGTAAAATTACTACTGTAGAGGATATTTTTAATATTTTACCCAAAGTGGATTCCTTAGTCAGCCACCTAGGAGACCAAGGTTGAAATTATTCAAGTTGGTAAATTTAAGCATCAGAAATATTAAATTGTAGCACGACTGTAATAAATTTTTTCATAGTTTCCTACATTGAACCTGAAATGCATTAATCGTAAATATCGATATTTTATTGCTTAATGAACCTCTGTTATTTAATTCATTTAATTCATTAATTTAATTCATTTCATAGAATACCTAAAAATACATTTTTAAAACTGGTAAAATGGTCTAAAAGGGTTTTCCCAACTAATTAACATTGATGAATATATAATTGTGTTGACAGCTTGTGAGATGGAGAATACATTGGTATTCTTCAAAAGTCAAAACAGCTACTCAAAAGTTAAAACATAAGTTGCCCCCGTTGAAGAACTGGAAGTACATAAGGCATAAAGCTGTATTGGAACTGTACAGTATTGACAGTGTGTGAGAGAATACATCAGTATTCCTATAACAGCTTCTCAAAAGTCGATGCATAAATTGTCCCCGCTGAAGTACTGGAAGCATAAGTCATAAAGCTGTATTGGAACTAGTAAAAAAGATTAAAGAAATTCTGCTCTCTTATAATGTCTACATCATGTTATTATACTAATTATAATTAATAATCATAGTACCCGACTTTTAAAATTCTTATTATTCTTAGTATTTATTCATAGTTAACGAATAAAATTTAATTCTTGTTTTTATACTCATTGTCAACCGTTTTCGCGTGTTTTTGCTTGCTTTGGCGGAAGTATAAAAGCTTGAACTCGACCTCAGAGCCTCATTCCTTGTCATAGTTAATCGTCTGCAGGATCTATCCATTTATCTTTCCCATTTGCTTTGTTTTCCCCGATAGAACCTGTTCTATGAGAATGTCTAAACCTCAATGAGATTATATAGGCGATGTCGAGTAAATAAAATTTTGATATGCTTCCGTTTCTCAAATAGAATCTTCCCTGTTCTATTAGTGCTTCTCAAAAGACTCTTGGCTCCAGTAGGGTTCCTTATATTATATATATATAATATATATTATTATATATATATATTATATATATATATATATATATATATATATTTATATATATATATATATATTTTTATATAAGTATATATATATATATATATAATATATAATATTATATATATTAATATTATATATAATATGATATATATAGATATATATATATAACTATATATATAATATATTATATAGTATTATATTCAGAGCGCGGCTTACGGGGGAAGAACAGGAGGCCGGGCCTCCTCTTAAATAAAAGTAAAAGTAAATAAAGGCAACTAATGTAATGAAAAAAATTTTCAAATTACTATGTATTACTATTAAAAATGTTAAAATGTTATTTATACAAGGACGCTAATTTTACATTTAAAAATCATTGATTTTCTTCCGAGAACATGTAATTTTTCATGGATTGAAATCAAGCTGACGGAGGAATATTCAATGTGGCCTACTAGAGAGGCTTAATATAATGCTTTTTAATAAACACTGGATTGCCATGGCAAGCGTGAATAGAAAAATCTTATGCTTGTTTTGTCTGACTGTTGAGGGAGTTTTCCAAAAAGCCTCCCTACGAAAGTGCATAAAATATTAAAAATAACTCCTCTCAAATTATATTATATATATAGTATATATAGTATATTATATATATATATAATAATATATAAATTATATATTAAATATATATATAACTAATATATATATGATATAATATATATATAGTTATATTATTTTATAGTATATATATATATAGTATATATATATATATGATATATAATATATATATATATATATATAATATATATATATAATATATATTATATATTATATATATATATATATATATTATATATATTAGTATGGCCAGGCCTCTAGAAAACTACAACTCGTATCTCAAAAAACTACAATAGCTACAGGAAAAGGAAAGTACATTGCTGGAATCCTGGCAATATAACTGAGTGAAACTGAAAAAAAAAAAAAAAATGAAAAATAAATAAAAAAACATTCGAAACTACAAAGCTAAGGGGAAGAAATAGCATTTTTGGTACCCTTTGTAAAAATTTCAGTTAGAAATGTAAAAAAAAAAAAAAAAAAAAAAAAAAAATTGAAAACATAAAAATGGGCAATTTTTTTTGGGGGGGTGCTGGGACATAGAGTATATATATATTATTATTTGTTAAAGTATTACACGCAATGAGGGGGCTCGAGCCGACGGGGAAACACAGGGGGCGGGGGGACGTTTTCCATACCGTAGGAGGCGGAGGACGCCCCGCCGACACC
This sequence comes from Trachelipus rathkii, assembly GCA_015478945.1. NCBI lineage: Eukaryota > Metazoa > Arthropoda > Malacostraca > Isopoda > Trachelipodidae > Trachelipus > Trachelipus rathkii. The sequence continues at coordinate 4,118 of JABUQX010025044.1, read as the reverse complement.
CAGAATAGCCAAAGAGCGGGGTCCGGAGACCTCCCGGAGGGGGGGGAATTAGTGCCTACCACGTAGTTCCCCGAAAGGCCGAGACCCCGACTTCTGCCATCGGTCCGATACCTTGGGTATTCTTTTAGTTTAAAAAAAAAAAGCAAAACTTATTAGAAAGAAAGTCTATTTGACGTATCACAAATATAATTGTCTTAATATGCTTTATACGCGAAAGAGATCAATATATTAAGTATTAAACAAAAAGTTTATTATTTTTATTTTTTTTAAGTATTTTGCTTACAAAAATTTACCAGATTCCAAAAAGGTATTCCTTTTCGCTATAGCTATTGTAGTTTTGAGATATAATTTTTATTTTATTGTTTGTTTTTATTTTTTATTTTTACATTTTCCCGACTAAAAATTGGACCAGCATTCCTCAGACAATGTATTCCTTTTCCCGTAGCTGTTGTAGTTTTTTGGATTGTGTGCTCTTCTAGAGGCTGACGCTAGTATATATATATATATATTATATATATATGTATATATATATATATATATATATATATTATATAATATATATTATAAATTTACAGTTGTACATTTGTATATAAGATTTATTTAATGTAATAATATTTCATATAGTAACTATAACATTTTAATATTTTGAAAGCATTTCCCCATTTGTTTTCGGTTCACGAGCCGCTACTGAATATATATATATGTATATAATTATAATATTATAGTTAATATATATATATATATAAGTAATATATATAGTATATATATATATATATTATATTATATATATATATTTTTTTTTTTTTTTTTTTTTTTTTATGTTTTTTAAGAACGGAAAGTACTATTTTCTTATTCGTGGTGTGATTTATCCTGCTGGGGAGTGTTACCGCTGTTACAAGTCCTGACTATTAAGCTAAAGATATATTTTGTGTCCATATTTAATTTAAGGAAAGTTTCTTTAGCATATTTCACTTCTTTCCCCTTTCAGTATTAACGAGGAAACTGGCCTCTGCCGTTTCTCAACATTTTAGACTAATTTTCCTGACCAACTAGGTTCTCTCATTTGACTATAGCTTCTAGTCTTGGAAAAAGTTGTTAAATTATTTGCAAGGCCCTAGTGAGTAAGAGTTACGAGTCAAATAGGAGAATTTAGTTCATTGGATAGGTTTCGCTAAATTGTCTTTAAATTTGTTCCTACGAAAATTTACTATTTTTTAGATTCCTGTTCTAAGGATTTCAATTGTTTGCAATCGAGACAATTGCTCTTCCAGATTGAAACTTTATTTATCTAACCAGCCCGTTTAGAGAACAGTCGATTTACAAGTCGTGTTGGTGCAGTTACGACTACAGTTACCACCTCCCTTCTCTTTTCTTTTTTTAATTTCTTAGATTCTAAGATTGAAGTGTCTCTTTAGACAATTTACTGATTTAACACAAAACTCTATTTTTTGAGCACAGGCGCTCATTTTTGGTTCTACATCTAATTTTTTAAGTTGCCTCTAGAAAATCTGGAGGTAGGTCAAAATAATCATTTAATCATTTAGTCATATTTATTATTATATATCGTTGTCGATCGATATTATATATCGATCCCTATTATTGAAATCGCAGTTAAAATTTATTTGTCAGATAGTCATGATAATATTTTTTTCGTTCGGCGAGGAATTTCAAGACTAATCATTCTGTTCTGTGACATCTGTGAAGAATAATTGTAATAATAAATTCGTTTAATATTATTATATATATAAACAGTGTTTATGTTAAAGTATTCATTGATCAGTATAATAGAGAAAATTATGTTTTGTTAAAATAAAAAATTGGATTCATATACATTAGGCTGACTCCGAGTGATTCCCAATTTTACGTTGTACAAAAATTCGTTCGCTTTTATTCACCTGGCCTTTTTTGTGATGCATTTAGATGTGATGGAAATTTGTAAGAGATTAAATTTATTGTAAAATTGGCACAACATTTATATGTTTAAATCTATTTTAAAATATATTGAGAATCATTTGATGAGTGAATTTTCTATAATTAAAGAATAACTTATTCTCCGAATTTGATAGGTTTTATAGTTTAAATATTTGATACAATGTGAGATATTTATATATTTCTTTTAAATCGAAGCTTACGCGTACTGATCAGCTTATATAATATATAATAGATATAATTATATATCTTTCGAATTGATCTTCTTATAATATAAAGTTTTTTTTGAAGTTGAAATTTTAAAAATATTATTGTATTAAATATAATATATATATATATAGTAACTATTATTATATTATATATATATATATTTTTTTTTGAGTCAGTGTACAGGACCCACGACGGCTCACAAAGAGCGGCCACACTGGGTTGAAAATCAGCACCATGGAGGGCCCTGTCATATATATGTTTCAAATGTCAAAGAAAGATTGATTGGTGAAATGAATATTCAGTCAGTCAAAATAAATAAAAACTAAATAAAATTTTATCTGTATTTTAATAGTCTTAAGATTACATAACAAAATCAAATGCTATAAAGAATATTCACTTCTTGAAGATACAGGAAAATAGTGTTACTGCTAAAGTGGAAGATTCAGATAAATATGGGATAATCTTTTAGAGTGTGTAATGGACCATAATGTAGGAAAATAACGACAGCGAATAGGTCCAATGGAAAATCAATGAAATATGATGAACAGATTGCGGGGTGGTGCGCGACGCAAAATTGCAAATGCGGAGGAGGTCTCGTGACGATTATGTGACTGTGAGTGATATTAGTTGGCCAATACGGAGGCGTGCAAGTATCACCTCAGTGCAAGCGTTTTCGTCTGTGGGAGGAAGTCCACTCACCGATGTTCGGCTTTATGTTTCTGAGGTTCCTTCCCCGCCGATCACTCGCCAGCACTCTTGCCACAAGATCGAAAGCCCGTCGGAGAGCAGGATGTTGGATGAGTGTGGATGGGAGGCGGCCCCTTGTCAAATGGCATCCGGGAGGTTACCTGGAACAGCTCCGAAAAAGAGGAGGCGCCCAGTTTTGCCTCTCTGTCAGCGATTTCATTGCCGTTACCCCTACGTGAGAGGGGTCCAGCAAATAAATAATTTGTTTTCTTTACGGGAGTGGAGAAGTCGAAGAAATTGTTGACCAGCGATACCATTGCGTTTTTTAGAATAAGGGGTTTTAAGCGCTTGTAGCGCGCTAAGCGAAATCTGAAGATAAACACATTGAATGATCTTGAGTTTAAGATTAGAATTCTAGAAGGGCATCATTATAGCCGTTAACTCTGCTGTAAAAATTGAAGCATAAGGGGGAAGGGTATGGGAGAGGTTGCGGTCAGAAAGACAGCAGAAGCGCCCACACTGTCCCCTATTTTAGAGCCGTCAGTAAACACTGGAGTAAATTCATCTGCGGAATGAGATAGTAATGATACCTTTAACATGATAGCGGAGGTGCTAGATTTGGAGAGAGATGTCAGAGCCAAGCAAATGGTAGGAGAGGAAAATAGCCAAGGTGTGAACCCTTCGTCAAAAGAAAAATGCATCACCTTTGCAAAGTTTCCTTTAGTGATCTAGCGGCTGCCATGGAAATTTGCAACATTTCGGCTCAAAGTCAATGAGGGTACCCTCCTTGCAGAATCGGCGTGGTCAGAGCAGGGGTATTGGGTTTGAAAACGAAGATAACTGTGCACATATGATGTATTCTCTTCGGAGAGAGAGTGGCATCAACATTGGATTCAACTTCAAGCTCACCCGGGGGAACGATCGATAAGCTCCAGTGGAGAGATACGGAGCGCTTCGTTTTGGATGGGATCTAAACTGTTTAGTAGTGTTATGGAGGCCTGACCAGTATAGCACAGCCTAATCCAGTTTCGATCGGTTTAGGGCTACGTAAAGACGTAAAAGGGATTTGCGCTCAGCACTCCAAGATTTGAGGCGAGATGACTAACAGGTCAAGAGGTGGCGATGACATAGTTGTTTTAGGGTTATAATATGCGGTCCATATGTAATGGTCATCCTAGGATGAGCCCTAGAATTTGACCTGTGAAGTTACAGGAATGGCGAACCATATTAAGGTTAGGTTCGTTGGAAGAAGGTGCAAGTTCTTCGATTCCCTTTTTCTTAAAAATCACTGC
>JABUQX010025043.1:55000-58981 GCA_015478945.1 Trachelipus rathkii | reverse complement strand
TAACACCCTGTCCCCCTTGTATGATGTTTTGTTGGGTATTGTTAATGTTTTTCTGTAATTGTCCTGTTCAAGTAAGATATGTTCTCCTTTATCATGTATTTGCACCCCAATATACCGGAAGTCTTTAAACTCCTGGCTCCCTACCCTTAATCTTTCCTTTAATTTCCCCATTATTTGCCCCTCAAAAGTATCATCCCCACCATAACATATATCGTCTACATGACAAACCATTATACCTCTTAACTTACTTCCGTTCTTCCACGTAAATATGGAAGGTTCTAATTTACAACACACACCCCCTAATCTTTCTAGTATTTCCTTTAAACTATAATACCAAACTCTGGCAGCATCCTTTAACCCATATACTGCCTTTCGTAGTTTCCATAATTTATTCGTGTTTGCTTCTTTTGGTGGTTTTACGAACACCTCTCTTTCTAATTTGTTTCCTTGCAAATATGCAGCCTTAATGTCTATTGACTTACATTCCCAGTTATATCTTTTAATTATTCCTAATGTCATTTTTAGTGCTTCGGCAGCACATGTTGGTGCTTCATTCCCCTCATCATTGCCTTTTTCCTCAAAACCCCTAACCACTAATCTAGCTTTACAATACTTTTTCCCATTCTTCTCCTTTTCGGTTATAACCCATCTTGTATTTAACCCCTTTTTTCCTTTTTCCACTACTTCATCCATTACGTCATTTTCTTTCCAATTCTGTATCTCGTTTTCCTTTGCCTTAATGACTTCTATATCTCTTACATCAACTAAAAGTATTTCTTCCTCTTCCGGTATTTGTTCGTGTTCCTCAAAGTCTTTTAGATTTATCCATGTTATCGTTCCGTCATTTAAATTCTTGGTGTTGTAACATTGATTCCATTTCTTACTATTCACCTTGCCCGCTCTACTCATTATCTCAACTCTTTTTTCTTGCCCAGTTTCTTTGTCTATCATTTTCCATCTTTCTCCTTTCTTCAGTCTACTTAAATCTCTTTCTCTTTCTGCTTCTTCTTCATCTTCTTCTTCTTCTTGTCCTGCATTAGACATTACTCCAAGAGAAATATCGCTTTTATCGTCATCCGTATCTTCTTCTTCTTTTTGTTGTGTTCTTTTGTGTCCATATTGTTCCTCCCCTATCCCTTTTTCGTTCTCCCCTTGTTCTTCACATGCATCTGGATCTTGATCATCTGTTTCTTCTCCAGCTTCCACCCTGTCGTCCTTTCCCCCGGGTGCTTTTTGTATTCTATTTATGTGTACTCTTTGTGTATATCTAATCGATCCCCCCTGTTTTACCACCACTGTTTTCCCATCGACCCCTATGACCTTTCCTGGTCCCTTCCATCTTTTATCGTTCTCTCTTTTATAATATACCCACTCCCCAATTGTTACATCTTGTACTTTGCTTTCCCTTACGTTGTTATTCAAAGCTCTTTTCAGTTTCATCTCTGCTTGCTGACTTATTACTTCTTTCCAGGCCTCTCTTCTATATCGAGCATTGTCTATTATCACACATTCTTCCCAACCCTCTGTGTTATCTATACTCCAAGGAGTCACTTTCCCTCCCTTATTCCATCCAAAAACTAAATTGTTTGCTGTATACCCTCCCTTATTGGGTATATTATTTCGACCATACACAGCCCATCTTAAGCATAAATTCTTGTTTTGGTACCCATCTTCTTGTAGTTTTCTAATGTTTTCCTTCAAAAGGCCCACCATCCGTTCACACTTCCCATTGCTCCATGGACTTTCTGCCGCTGTTGCCAATAATTTGATGTCAAACATCTCACACATTTCCTCCATTGTTTCGTTTTGAAATTCCCTTCCGTTGTCTGAGAGAATTTTTTCCGGAGCTCCGAAAACACTTATCCACCTGTCTATTATCTTACCAACTATCTCTGCCGGTCGCTTTCCTTCAGTCCATGTTGCTTGAACAAAACCGGTCAATTCATCTATCATAACTAAAAACTTCTTTCCTTCTAACTCCCCCATATCTATAGATATTAGTTCATTGAAATGATTTGCTCTATCCAAACCCACCACAGGTCTACTAGGTGTAGGCTTGAATATTTTGCAAGAATGACAATTATTTATTACTCTTTCGATTATCCCTTGTAGTTGTCTTTTTCTTTCTTCATAGGCCTCATTCCCCCCGTATGCTTTCTCCAATAATTTATTTAGGTTGTCCTTACTACAATGTGCGAATTGTTTGTGTATTTTGAGTAATTTATCTTCATTTTGTTTTTCGCTATTACCCAACCACCATTTATCACCCCCCCCAAACCACGCACTATATCTACGTTTTATCAGTGGTAATCTAACATGACCACTTTCATCTACCCTTCCCTTTACTTGTACCCCTATGTCCCTTAAAATAATGTTGTTATTACTGATATCCATTATTGCCCCCAATTTTTGTAATGTTTGTCTTCCTATCAACCATGGGATATCTTTATCGTGTAAATCATTAATGTAATCTGTTGTTATATAAATGATGGTTTCCCCCTTTTTTCCTGTAAGATCTACAGGTATTTGTAGTCTTTTCTCCCCCTTATAATCAGAACCCCCAAAACTATAAGTCTTTTCTATTTTCTTTGCACTCTCTCTCATTCTCTCTAATTCACTTTTGTTAAGATTTCGCAATATTACTTCTAGTCATTCTTTTCCTATTACTGTACTATTACTTCCAGTGTCTAGTATAGCCTCAATCATTCCTTCATTCTCCCTTTCATTCCCGGAATTATTCAAATATACATTACTCTGTTCACCTTTCATTTGCTTGTCAGACCCCCTTTTTTTCCACCAACATTTGTCTTCTTCATGTCCCCATTTGCGACAATACATACATTTCTTAATATTCTCATCCTGAGTAAGGCACTTCTTGGCCTCATGTCCCTTTCTCCCACATTTCAAGCACAACTGTTCTTTCTTACACTCGTTCGCAAAATGTCCATCTTGAAAACAATTAAAACATCTTAAACCGCCTTTTGCCTGACATTGCCAACCCATATGTCCTCTACCACCACATTTATAACAATATAGCGTTTCTCCTTTTGGTTCTTCTCTTCCCTTCTTGTATACAGCTCCTGTACTTTGACTCATTTCCTGTCTACCCCTGTCTAACCACATATTTTCCTTCATCTTCTCATCTCTTTTAATTTCAGTTCTTTCATGCTCACTCTTTCTCTCTTCAAACACCCGTAACAATTGCTTTTTAATATTGTCATAATCTAGCTCCCCTTCTCCACACCCCCCTATTATAATCTGTTCTTGCCATGTTTTCAAATTTGAAGTGTACAACAAATGTGCTCCTTTCACATCTGATCCCCACTCACTCATTCCTAAGCATGTTGCCTCACCCATCACTCTTGCATATCTTATCACATATTCTTTGACACTCTCTTTCTCACCTCTACCAATCTTTAGTACATCTAATACACTGTTAAATCGTTCAACTCTTTTATCGATCTTATATCTACTATCAAGTGCCTCTAATATCAAATCCACTCCTTTCTCTCTAGTTAGTTCTTTCGTACTGAGGTTCTTGGTTAACTCTTCAGCCTCTCCTTCTAGATGCAATCTTATTATTAATCCCTTCCTTTTTACATCCTCATTCAATTCCACCCAGTCACTCACTCTCCTTCTCCATCTTTCATAATCTCTCTCTAATCCTGAAAATACAGGACACTTACCAATCATTCTCACTTCTGTTCCTTTTACATCTTCTATATCTTCGTTTCCCATAATGTTTATCTTATCTTTAACAGACTTACAAAGAAGACTTTAGCAGAGTTGCGCAAGTGAACAACCCTTAAGCTAATCTGTCAATAGAAATTTTATTTTTGGTAGTTTTTGCTAAGCACAAAGTAAATCAACTTTGTTTTAATTATATTTATATATTTATATTAATAATGAAAAGATTGAAAAGATGCAAAGCCCTTACCTTTATTTATTATCCAATATGACTTTCCAAGTTGATGTGAGCAT
>JABUQX010025043.1:47500-52500 GCA_015478945.1 Trachelipus rathkii | reverse complement strand
CAGGGTGTTTGAAGGAAGGGGCTTGAAAGTAAACGTGGATAGAGTAAGGTTATGGTTTGTGAGTGAGGACAGTCCTCAGTGTGAAGTTATGTTAGATGAGGAGCAGCTGGAATAAGTGTCTGAGTTTTAAATATTTAGGATATGTTGGATGAGAAAGGAACGGATGATGCAGAGTGTAGTAGTAAAGTTGTGAATGGCAGAAGGTGGCTGTGCAATTAAATCCTGTGAATGTAAAGGGACTAAGTCTTGAGGTGTGCTAGGGTCTAACATGAGGTTATGTTGTTACCTGCGTATTGTTAATAGTGAGGACGATGGTCTGGAATAAGAAGTATACATCTAAAGTTCAATGTGTTCAGACTTCAGATGGTTAGGGGGTGTTGCTAGGTGTGAGAAGAATTGATAAAATGAGGAATTGAACGTATTAGAGAGTTGGTTGGTGGAAGAAAGGGGGTAAATGAGAGAAAAATGAAAGTAGTATGTGAGATGGTTTGGTCATGTGGAAAGGATGAATGATAGTTCGGTTGGTTAAGAGATGTATGTGGCAAGGTGTTGGAACCGACTGGCTTGGGAGACATGAAGAAAAAGTGATTGAGTTTCAGTAAACGAATTGTTTGAAGAGAGAAAATGTGAAGTTGAGAGAAGAAGGTGTATAACAGGAGTGAATTGGCGGTCTGTTTTTGTTGAAGGGGGTATGAGTTGTGGCCCACCTAGGCCAAGGGATTTTGAACCCTTACATTTTGACTATCTACCATAGTGAGGTCCATTGCGGCCCCATGAAGCTATAGGTTGGATTTTTTTTTACTGCGATGAGTTCTCAGTAATTAATGGTACCGAAGGAGGCGGTAAGGCTGGGCTTTCTTTTTCGACTTTTGTCATATTCTTCTACTGCTTTTCTTTTCTGATGCATGCTACACACCTTACTCCCAAGCTAGGGAAATAAAATAAAAAGGAAGATGAAGAAGAAGAAGAATATATATATATATATATATATATATATTATATATATATATATATATATATATATATATTATATATAATATATATAATATATATAATATTATATATATATATATATATATATATTATATATATATATATATATATTATATATATTATATATATATATATATATATATATATATATATATATATACAGCACTGGCCAATTTATTATGGATTTTTTAAAAATTTGCTTTTTTTTTAATAAAAAGGTTATGATATTTAATTTATTTCAAATTTTTTGAATTTATTTTAATACATCAGGACAATATAAATATTTTAGTACTTGGTTTGGGCACCTTTGGCACCTGCAAGTGCTTTAACGCGACTGGGCATGCCAGTAATTAAAGTTCTGCACAAATTTCGGATTTTTTCGGAATGAAACCAAACCTGAATAAGACGTTCTATGAGTTTTACTTTGGTCGTAATTGGAACATCGTGTATTTCATCTTTCAACACGGACCACAAACTCTCAATAGGGTTCATGTCAGGTGAATTTCCAGGCCATGGAAGTACCTCTACGCCATTCTGTGCGAACCATCTCTTTACTGACTTCGCTGAATGACACGGGGCGGAGTCCTGTTGAAAAATCCAAGGTCTATCGCCAAACCAATCCCTTGTTTGAGGTAGTAAACGAGTTTGTAGTACATTTATATACTTATGCTGGTCCATGGTGCCTTCAACAATCATCAATCGACTTGGGCCATGAACAGAAATGGCACCCCACACCATGATTTTCTGTGGAAATTTTACCGTTTTTTTCAGGCATTCGGGTTTAAATTCCTCACCTGATCGCCTTCTCACGCTCTGCACACGATCATCAAGCACAGCAATGGTGGATTCATCAGAGAATACAACCTGGAGCAATATAAAACACAATATGAACAGTAGGAAAAGCATAGAAGATGATGCAAGTAGTCAAACAAGTACAGAAATTCATGACTTTAAACCATAGATGGTTGATAATTCAGTAATAATGATATTTTCAAGTGTCATTCCGATTTTACTAATAACAAATGCTCTTTTATGAGTGATAAAAGAAATAATAGCTATCTGATCAACTCTTACCTGCTCCCATTACTCAGAAGTCCAATGAATATGAGTCTGAGCCCAGACATTACGTGCACGTTTCATTTCTAAAGTTAGTCTAGGCTTCTTTCTAATAGCCTCCTATTAGCGGTTCATCTAAATAGCCTCCTATTGGCGGTTCTTCTAGAAATAATAATCCCCTCTGCTGATAGAACATTGGAAAGCTTCCTACATGATAGTCTTCTATTTTTTCAGAGCAATTTGAACTATTTTTCTGTCCTCCCTGGGTGTTGTTTTTCTTTTCTTTCCACATTTGCCAACCCTATTTGAGCTCAAACTGTGACCGTATTTCAATTTCTTCTTAATATTACTAACTGTTTGAGTTGAAACCCCAAGTTTTGCTGCTATTTCTTTCTGTTTTAAGTTGCTCACTTGCAATAACACATTAATCTGTCCGACTTTCCGTGGACTCAAATCACTAACTTTACCCATATTTGATCACTTTTATAAACTACCAAAATATCTGAAAATAATGGATTATTATTAAAATAATACAATAAAACACTAGTATACACTAATTATAACAAATAATAAAAGGTGTAAAACATCGCTAACACACACAACTCCCGTGAAAGCAGGACAGCAACTGAACGTGAAAATATAATAAACACTGAATAATTCACCAAATCTGTCATTGTGCCAGATTGCCACACAATACTTTGAAGTTTTGGTAATAAATAGTTTAAATATTTATATTATCCTGGTGTATTAAAATAAGTTTAAAAAAATTGAAAAAAATTTAAATTTTCATAACTGTTTTTATTCAAAAAGAATAGCAATTTTTAAAAATCCATAATAAATTGGCCAATATATATAATATATATAGAAATATATATAGTATATATAATATAATATAATATATATATACCAGAGGAGGATTCACTTTATTGATCGGGGTTAATGCTTTCGTAACACTTTTAGAACAATATATCATATATTTTTAATTGCTCCGTTCATATATATGATTTTCGCGCATTTTGAAATCATCGATATATCCGATAAATTCAACATAATTTAAATCATTGATATATCGATAAATTCAATAGACAGCAATCCTTTTTGCAGTTCGCTTCTATAACCAGTATAGTGAAGATGTGATTTTCTTCCTAAGTTAAAACTGAATTTATAAGACTTATTTGACATATTTAATGATTAATCAACTTTATAAGCGTTTTTACAGAATTTTAAATTGAGTAAAGATTTCCCATAAATGTCAATAATTCCTTAAACTTAAACTTTGTTGATAAAGAAACCGGTGCTCTTACTAAGACGATTGAAATCAGAGGTGTTAGGTAAATAATAATTCAAAATTCGTAATGAATATACCTTAAATGTGTTATATTTTACAAATTATTAAATTTTTAGGTTAAATCATATACGGTATATATATATTATATATATATATATATATAATACTATATATATATTATATATATATATATTATATATATATTATATATATATATATATATATATATATATATATATTATATAATATATATATATATTATATATATATATATATATATATATATATATATATATAAATATATATATATAATATATATATATATATAATATATTATATATATTATATATATATTTATATATATATATATATATATATATATACCGTATGTATATATATATACCATAAAATGGGGGAAAATCAGTCAAAAATCGCCATTTTTTTTTTTTAATGAATCATGAAAAATCAAAATTTTAAGTTAAATCTTACTTAATAGTTTTTTTCTCACATTTAGAGTTTCCTTAAGGTTTTAGAATAATGAAAATAATAAAAATCTCGAAATGAATATTTTTAAAAATTTTTTGAAAAATTCCATTTTCAAAAAATTGAATTCGGGAAAAACTGGTCAGTGGCGTCGGGGAAAGCCGGTCATTAAATATTATTTCTTTTGTGCTTGTCCAAACTAATTATAATTTAAATGTTAAATAGAGTCTAATAATGTTATAGAATTAATTTGGATGAAAACACAAGTCTTAAAGTTATATTTTATTAAACGTTTTTGCAAACGTTTGATTTTTTACAAAAATTTGAATTTTTTTCTTACATTAGTTGCTTTTATTTGCTTTGCAAAAAAAGGAATATAACAATAATTTCTAAAATAATAATAATAATAATAATTCAACTTTTTAACAAAATTGGCACTTTATATTACGAGTAGGCCTATGTACGCACATTTCACGTGAACTTTTTGACGAAAATTTTTTCACAATATTATAATTTAAATTATGACAATCAATTTTAATAATTTTTAATAGTAATAACAATAATAATTGCACTTTTTAACAAAATAGGCATTTTTTTTTTTTTTTTCGAGTATGTACACACATTTCACATTGAACTTTTTTTTTATTTTCCTTACACTAGATAGAAGAAAGATATGTATAAAAAACATTAAACAAATGTCTTTATGTCATGTAGCAGAAATTTAGAAACAAAAATATTTATTGAAAACTAAAAAAAATGGACATTTTTTTACAAGTTGTATACTGACGGCTTTCCCCGACGCCGGACCGATGGTTACCCCGATGAAAAAAAACTGAATTAAACTTGAAAAATAAGGCTTTTAATATTTTAAATTTTTTACATGGGAAATATGTTAAAAATAGACTTCCCAATTGCATATATTAAAAATTCTTATATTTTAATTCTAAGAAATTAACGAAGTTTTTAAAATTTTTTTTTAAAAAAAAAAAAAAAAAAAATTTTTCCAACTTTGGGAAATTTTTTTGACTAGTAGGTGTAAGTTATTTACTTAAATTTTTATATATGGTTAAAATATAATCTATTTGCTACTTAAAAAACCTTTCTCTAATTGAAAAAATTTTTAATTTAAAAAAAATATTAACAATATTATAAAGTGACCGGTTCCCCTCTGTGACCGATT
>JABUQX010025043.1:0-42500 GCA_015478945.1 Trachelipus rathkii | reverse complement strand
TTACATTTTCCTGAGGAAGAAACTGCTGTGGGGTCAATAATGATGTGGTATACTCCCGTTGATCTACCATCTGAGATATGTTGGATGTTGGTACTACCGGGGGATAGCCTGGTTATAATCTCAGATTGTGGGGAACTCATCAAGGGAGCGGTACCTAACGGGAGTTCCATTTCGGTGGATGTTTAAGAAGTTGAAGCCTGGGCAGAACTAATGCTAGATGTTAAAATTCTATCCCGCTCTTCACTTATATGTGTTCTTTCCAGTATGGTGGCATCTGATCATTCATCTTCAGGGGTTGATTGAGTAATCTGGGCGTTTGTGGGAGATTTCTAGATTTCTCTATAATAAAGCATTTTAGATATTTCCTCATGATTTGACCCAGAAACATGTAGGCCATCATATATTAATGAAGAATGTAGGAAGAGCTTTTTTTTCAGATATTGACCATGAGGAGTGAATTCATACTCCATACTGGTCTGGTCGAAATAGTAAAAATAATTCAGCACATTATTACCATTAAGACAATATTCATCTTCCCATTTAAATTTTGAGTACGCCAGGTCTTCAAATTTCATAAAACTATTGATGGAATGTTTTCTCATAACATACAGTTTCATCTGTGGATAATTTTTTTAGGTAATTTTTTTATAATTTGGGCCCCAACTCGGAGGATACGCTCTTGGTTGTGTATGTACAAATTCTTCACCGCGGACATGATCAGATACACACGTGATGAAAAATTGACCCCTTTTGTATAATTAGCTATTTTATCCATCATTTTAGGGATGTCAGAGACTGAAAAGTCCGGAATTGGCTCAAATATGGTAGCTTCACTGCTAAATAACTTAGCCTTAATTATTACACTTTAGAGATGATCTCCGAAGTAATTATATTTATCTCTCGTCCGGTTTTTACACTTTATTTAGTTGAACGTTATCTCTATGATTGGCAATGTTGTCTTCATATATACAGATATCTTCTCTCTTCTCTTACAGTAATTCGCCTCTCACTTTACATTCTCCCCACAATCCAAAAAGAACAATATCTCAACCATCCCTGCGGCTTAGAGGTTAATTTTTTACAATTGAAGGAATAAAACTTAAGCTAGACGTACTTCATCGGCTCTACTCTCGGAAGATTTACATTCTGTGTCGGTTTCCCTCTTTCTTCATCCTACATTTCCTCTCAATTACATCTCTACATAAATCAAATACTTCATAATCAAAAAATACTTCTTAAGCGATATCAGCATCAAAATTCACTTCTCTGATTATACTAATACTTTGATATTTTCTATTAACACTAGGAGAATAAGATGTAATTGGTCCTGACGAAACCATCGGAACTGTGCGATCTGCACTAGACTGGTGCATGTTTCTCGAAACATTGATTGCCGAAGCTCTATATATATGAAAGACGTTCTTATGGTTATATGCATATCATTCGCATTCATTCAGAGACTCAGCTATTTTTTATTTCATCTACTGATTAAAGTGTACGTCTCATTCAAACCATGCATGAAAAATGGGATTATTTCTGTAATAGAAATTATCAATTACGGTCCAGTGTTATTCTCAAAGAGTGCCACCTTTACGTTTCTTTAACCTAAAGTATTCAAATATCTTATCCTTTAAAAAAGAGGGAGTAGAAAAATGATTAGGAAGATATATAAACAATAGTAATTAATTCGTTATTAAAATCTTAAATATTTTAGACTGCCATGATTTATAGTTTTATCGTTAAGACTCTAACTGATGATCTTATTAAGGAGAGAGAAGATTAGAGACGAGGAGAGAGAGAGAGAGAGAGGAGAGAGTAGAGAGAGAAGAATGAAGAGAGAGAGAGATGGATGAAGAGATGAGAGTTACACTGATACTTGGTCCTCTTCCCTTAGGTATTTCGGTGAATCTTTTATTACACTTTATTGTACGGGCCTCAAACTATATACGTAAAGTCTTTAATATATACCATTGAGTCTGCAAAAGATTGATCCACAAATCTATCCTCTTTCGATATTCTCTCCCTTCTCTATCACTTTTGCATTATTTTTTCAACCAGTGTTCTGACTCCTTAATCAAATGTTTTCAAAAATCTGAACTCAATAATGAATCCCATTTTATAAGATTATAGTAGTCCCTAACTGTCAGCACCTAGTTCCCTATAACTTTACAATATTACTTATATGAACCTTACTTATTTCAATATAATCTTGTCGCTTTGGATATCAAGATTATCACACTCTATTAATAATTACTGGTCGACTTAGATATCTCACTCAACGTCAAACATTAACGCTTTTAAACTTTAAAGCCTTCCCACTTCTTTAATCATTTCAAACAATAGATATAAAGCAACTGGATCACTAAGAGCAAAAACCCTCTATAGTAAATAAACATAAGAATTTATAATATATAATAATAATTATATATATATATATATATAATTAATATTAATATTAAAATATATAATATTTAAATATATTTACTATATAATATATATATAATATATATATATAATATAATATTAATATTTATATTAATATATATATATATATATATATATAATTATTATAATATATATATATTCATATTGGCAGATTAGTTGGTTTTATTATTGAATACATCTTCAAACTGGATTTCCCTGGTCGCTCTACCAAATGGATGTCTAATAATTTAAAACTTTCAATATTTCTATTACTCATGGCTCCATTATATAACTCAAAAGCGCCCTAGATCTTCTCCTTCTCCATATCACTGATATTATAATTAATATCTTCTTTTATCCCTCTGAGAATCCTCATACCCATCTCTAAAAAAAATTGATGGTGTATTTTTACTATGTATATTAATTATTATTCATTTATATATTTATCCTATGTATTACCAATATTCTTTATCTATTATCTTTACCAAAGTGGATTTAAAATTTAATTTTTAAATAGGTTATCTTATAGTAAAATAGGTTATATTACTATTAACAGCATCAATGCAGTCATTTCATACAGTAAACCCAATCACAATGCTGTTTCATATCCTAATAATAATAATTGTATAATAACGATGGCATCAATCATAACAGTATAAAAAGAATAGTTTCAAATTTACTTGAAACATAAATGAAATTTTATATGCTTTGGTCGAGATACAATAAAAAAAGTCTAAAGCAATATCACTCTGACAAATATGAAATTCCAAAATTTAAATTTTTATTAAATTTAATGTTAATATTAAACCAAGCCTTTGTCTTGCTCCTTAACGGAGGGCAAAGCTATGGTCAATATATGGACGGGAAATAGGGCTATAACAGCTACTCACTGGCATGAGTTGATATATTAATTATAATATAATTAATATTATAATATATATATATATATAATATATATATATAATATAATATATTATTATATAAATATATATATAATTATATATATATATATATATATATATATAATAGATAATTATATTATATATATATAATATATTATATTATATGATATATTAAATATTATATATTATATATATATATATATATATATTAATTATATATATTATATATAATTAATATAATATATACTAATCACTACTATCCATTGTGAGACTATATATTATAACAAACCATAATGTAGATAGATAAGTTATTTGAGATATCCTATAGATGGTGGTGATGGTTTCATCAGTTCCTATACCTACTTCTGCGAAAAATTATATATAATTATTTAAAAGGAGAATTTAATCCACACAAAATCTACATCCCGATCCTACCAAAATATTAACTCACCCACCCAATTTACAATCTCTTTTCAATCACTCTAATAGTATTCCTCCTCTCTCTCATTACATATTGAGTAATAATACTATTCGATAAAGGGAACGGATATGTTACATATGAGTGTTCCTTACGGAAGCCATCTTATAATTCCTTAACCTTACAAGACTGAGCAAAAATGATTTTTATAAATTTTCTCAAAATTCAGAGTTGAAAGGAAGAGCTCATTAAACTACATGTCACAATTTATCCGAGTATAGTCACACTCTGTTCTAAATTGTCTCATAATCTTTCATTTGACGGAACCTCGAAATTTTAAAAAAGATAACAAGAGACTTGAACCAGCTTGATGTAATCTATGTTCTTAGAGTGATTTGAGCGATTCATGTTGCGATGTGAAAAGGCTTTTATAGTTCATCACTCAGCATAAGTCTTTCTCCGCGCTCAGATTTTCCTCTATTATCCATAAAGTTATACTCTGATTATGTTCGAATTTGGAATTTCAATCCTCACTTAGACCCAAATCTGGATGGGGGGTTACATGACTGACGTAAATCCCTGTTTCTTCACCACCGATGAAGCCATGACATCAGTAATAAGCAGGTTTATGGAAATGTAGGAGGGTAGGTGGAGGTAGGTGGGAGGGTAGGGGGGGTGTGATATTAATAAAGCTATATTAAACACCATAATCAATTCTACTACAAAACTAGATCCAACCCTATATTTAATATTTTCTCCAAATGGTTTAATTAATGCTTTTTGTATCTCAAATATATAAATATTAATATATAGTTATATATTAATATTTAAATAATATAATTAATATATATATTATATGATATTATTATATATAATATATATTATTATATAAATAAATATATATATATATATATATTAATAATATATATATAATATTATATATATATATAATAATATTATATAATATATAATAATATATATAATATTTATATTGAATATATTATATATATATTATAATATACTATTATATTATAATATATATATATTTAATTAAATATATTAATTAATAAATTATTATAAATTATTATTTCATATATTTTTACAAATCACACATTCTTCCTTACTATAGCTTAAGTCGGGGTAGTGGTGGCATTTATGCCAGTTATTACTTCCACTAATATTCTTAATATTATTATTATACACTTCATTTGTGTTCGTAACTTTAGGATTTTTCTTTTAATTGCATCTTGAACAGAACATAAGTGATTCTTGCATACTCCGGGCTTACCTTTCCTCCACAATACCAGCTCATCAAAGTTTAACTTCCATCATGATCAACTATCCTCAAACATTTTCTTCTTTTATTGCCTTCAATTATCCATCCATCCACCTTCTTCTTGATCTCCCCCTTTCCTCTCCTTCCTATCCCTCCGCCTCCCAAACTCTCCTAACCTTACACATCTCTGTTCCATGGCGGGCGCATCTCTCTATCAAAAGAAATTTCCAATGAACATTGTCACAAAACATCTTAACTATTCGCCTTAAATATTAAAGATTATGCCAAATTAAAACGGGAAAAGGAAATAAACCGGTACCTGAGAATAACTGCTTAAACCCCATTTAAAAAGGGGGCAGTTCTATGACAATCGAATGCGGAGAATGGTAAAATGAATTTAGAGTACAAAATGTTTATTAAATACCACTATACAGTTGCTATAAAATATGCTATAAAATACTGTTAAATACTATATAATATAATTATAAAGAATATTTTAATAAACTACCAAATAAAATAAAACGACATCAGTTACTAAAATACTTAAGCAATAATCGCATCTTGCTACAACGGAAGAAACACCAGAGTTGACTTCTTAAATACTCAAATTCACCATCTCTCTCTTTAATACACCCATGCTGAAAATCATACTTATACCTAAAAATTGTCCGCGTAAACTCGTGCAATATGGTTACTTAGAGGAATGACTCAACTTATTAATAGGCAACTATGATAGGATTACCCACAAATAATACCATTATAGCATTACTCAATACACACTATTTCATTCAAACGAACTTTGCCAACTTCATTACTTGTAACCTTATAGCAATTCTAATAATAACCCCAAGTTCACACCGTATACATAATAAGTACTATATTATATATATTATATTATATATATTTATATTAAAGCTTAGTCGATTCACTCAAAATATTATTTGTCAAACATACTTATATTATATGTTTTGAGTATTAAATATGATATAAAATTAACCCTACCCCCTTTATATTTACAAATTCCTTCAGACCACTCAATGCTCTCATTTCTTCTCTAACTACTAATTATCTGTGATTCTTATCATTATCATTCCTTTTCATCGCCTATCCTTATATTCACCTTACCTTATTATATAACTATAATAATCATTACCCCTAAATTTAATCTAAACCTTTATACATTTTTACTAACTAATACATATGCTTATTGTTGTGGGTCTCTCCAACATTGATAAGATAGACCTATCAACAGAATTAGCGTCGCTGAACGTCTTAAAATTGATAAAATAGACCAGTGAATGGGATAGCATTTACTCTGATTCCAACCATTAGTTGAAAAAGAACTCTCAACCCAAACTCTCACTCTCCCTCCTAATACTCTCACACAACATTCTGCTATTCCTATAAAAGGCCTAATACCTATTTACCTAATTTACCCCCTACTCCATAATTCCTCCAGCACCCTCCATAATCCCCGCGCCTCTTCACTCGTAGTCATCGGTAATGCTTTTCCCAGAATCGTACAAAACACCCATACACTTCCCTTTCCTTTCTATACCTTTCTCACAAGCATCTTCCATTGTGAATACTTGATCCAGTTACTACGCCTGCGCTGCCCACCTTAAATTTCCTTCTCTTGTTTTGGTAGGTTCTTTTATTATACCTCCCATCTCATCTTATTCTTCTATTTATATTACCGTTAAATTCAGTCTATATATCACTCTTTATATCAATTAGTTATTTACTCTATTTACTCAATACAACTTTCACCCACTAAAGAACAATACACTCTAAAGACAAATACCTCTATAATTCCCTATAACATAATAGTACTTATATATAAGTATACTACATCTCATAATATAACACTCTATTCCACTTTATGTACAGGGAATCAAAAACACGATCTCTACTCAATCCTATGGTGGAAATTACACAAATTCTCACACCTGCCTCCAAACATAAAAATCTAATATAACCCTGTATCAGCCATTCCTCATCCCCTTACCTGCCTCCCATCTGTAAACATTTCCATACTCACAAATATATAATATATACTCTTAAATACTATATATCTTTAAATATTATAGGTTTACTAAATAAAGAAACTATAATATATTAATTATGATATATATATAATTAGGATTATAGTAATATTAATATATATATATATATATAGATTCATAAAACACACAAAAAATATATATTAAAACTGAATAGATGCATTATATTATATATATATATATAGTATATATTATATATATGTATATACTCCATATATACTATATATATATATATATAATTATATATATATATAAGTATATATATTATGTATATAGCAACTTATTTTTCAAATCTTAACTTAAATAATATTAAATATATATATATAAACTATAAAAATTTCATTTCTTTAACTTATCTAATTATGTTAATATATATAAATATATTGAGAAAGTATTATATCTAATATATATCTTTATATTTCATATTCTACGATTATTATTATAAAATTTAAATTTATATATTAGAATCTATATATAATATACTATATAATATATATATACTATATATGTATATACTTATATATATCACTATATATACTATATAATTATAAATATTATATATATAATATATATATATATAGTATATCGTATGAAATGCGCTATATATATAATATATAAGGCGGAATAACTATTAATTACATAATGATCCACATATATTAAATATAAAGGCTACAACTTGCACAAAGCACATTAATCTTTGTTTTTGATCGATCTTAATAGTAATACTATATCTATATATATGGGAAGGACAAATTACATGCCACTCTCACTATAGAGCGTTCATTTCATTTTTGACTTTCAAATCTAAAATCCAGGCTTTGTTCAATATAGTAAAAATGCACAACGAGGTTGGTTGCTAGCCTTGTCGAACTGCTTAAAGAAAAGCTTTTTAAAGGCATATTATGGGAAAAACAAATCGATATACTGTGGAGATGTATTAAACGTATCAATCATAGAAATGTGTGAAAAACAAATTGGAACTATCGTTTTCTCAGTCCGTAGTTCCAAACAAGTCGATAATGATACGTTTGATTAACAACTTTCGTGACATAGGGTCTTTACAGAATCGAAAAATATCAAGTCCTGTCGTCTCGGTTAGCTGCCGACGTTCTTGCTGTTGTGTTGCAGCTTATAACAAGTTAATCCAGAAACTCCCTTAGAAAATTATCATTACAGCGTATCTTTTGAGAACTACAAAGATGTTTAAATTGCGTTTCTACCACAAGAGAGAAGGCCATGAACTTGTAAACCTAATGGTGCCAGACTACGTAAAAAGTTTAAGAGTAATAGATCCTTGAATTTCGAGGGTCTACTACTTTCACGATATTGCTCGTTAATTTCGTTTCTTTTGTTAATGCAATGGAATTGATGAGCTGGATCTTGTGCATGTCAATGACGTGGCTTGGTTTCATTTGAAAAGGTTATTATGAACAGTCAATACAGTCGAAAATGATGAAGCTTTCGCCTATAATCATTGACTGGGAGAAGTTAATAAGTGTAGCTTCCAACAATAGCCCATCATCCACCACTCTAATAATCATCACCTTGGGGTGGGGGCCTTTGATGATGGGGCTGGTACATTCAGGGCTCTTCTAGGCTGGCCTGGTACACGGTTCTCTTTCTTCATTAAATTCTGCAATATTCAAGATCTCTATTCTAATTTCCACTTTGTTGAACACCATCTCTCTTCTAGACCTCATCTCTTATTATTAGCCGAAACTCAGGTGCTGAAGTGCTCTCATAGCAAGCACACTATCTTCCCCTATTGTCTATATACTCAATTTTCATTCAAAGGGGATGCTGTGCATATGTACGCAACAATGTTATCTGCTATCTTGTTTCGAACCTGAAGTCTTCTGAATTTTCTATTTATGGCTTAGGCCCTTTTGTCAGTCTATAACTTAATTCGTTTTTTCTGTACATTCATTTATCACCTAATTCTAAAGACTAACCAAAATATTTTGATTGTCTAAACTCCAAAATAGAAGACACTCTCTTCTTCCCCTTTGTAGAAATCATCATTTTTGGTGATTTCAATGTTCACCAACGCCAATGGATTTTCTCTCGTTCTTAAGATATACAAGGCACATCTAGTGAACTCGTCTACCATTTCTCTATCCAGAACAACTTTGTTAGTAAATATAACTCCCTAACAGCATCAATGATCATCTTGGAAATGTACCCTACTTACTAGACGTTTCTTAACTTTCAATCCTTCTCCTCGCACTTTAAAACTCTTTTCTCCCCAGGCCTACTCCGATCACCATTTTATTTCCGTTTCCTGTTTTCTCTCTTAGCACATTGATGCTGCTAACTTGTGTCAGACTTGCGGTAGTACTTTTTTAAATTCCAACGGAATGACTACAGTTTCCGTGTTGAGGAGGGGGGAACTCTCCCCTCGGAGTGTGGTGATTTCACAGCCAAGGTGATCCTCTCCTGTATGGAGACGTACAATCCATTCTCTTTCCATTCAACTAAACTTAATAACTCTTAGACCAATACTTATCATTCTCGTGCTATTCTCCGTAGTATTGCAGCTTTCAGAAATTACCGTAATCTTCAAACTCCAGATACTCGTACTTCTTACATTTAATCCAGGAATCATTCAAATCTATCCTTCGAGATACTAAAAACTTTTTTTTGTTGAAAACGCAATGATCTACCTGGTCCTCTACCTCTCTCTCTCTCTCTCTCTCTCTCTCTCTCTCTCTCTCTCTCTCTCTCTCTCTCTCTCTCTCTCTCTCTCTCTCTCTCTCTCTTTCTTTCTCGTAATTTGTCATATCTTCTTCTCCCTTTCACTCTCTCGTCTTTTCCAAAAGATCTTAACTCTATCTTCACTTATTTTTTCTTTCCTTTTGTTTCTTCCTCTTGCTCTCATCTTGTTTCTTCCTTTTTTCCTCCTCTTGTTTCTTCCTCTTCCCCATGGCACAAATGGAATTTTACCTTTTGCTAAAATTAAACTCTTTACTCAAACATTTGCCCTTAATTCCAATTTAGACAATTCGGAAGATATTCCTCCATTTCCACCCCTCTCCAAGTTATTTATGAAGGTGTACAGTCTTGACGTTATTTTTCAAAATTTGTGCTTATAAACTTGCATCCTGCATTGGTAAACCGTATCATCTTTGCCTGCCTTGGTAAACCGTATCATCTTTGCCTGCCTTGGTAAACCGTATCATCTTTGCCTGCCTTGGTAAACCGTATCATCTTTGCCTGCCTTGGTAAACCGTATCATCTTTGCCTGCCTTGGTAAACCGTATCATCTTTGCCTGCCTTGGTAAACCGTATCATCTTTGCCTGCGTGTCAACTTCAGCCTTTTCCTCCTGCTGGAAGGGTTCTCTCATTCAGCCTGTGCCAAATAAGAGGGTCCCTTCTTAACCTTCCAATTATCGTCTTATTGCTTTATTCTCTGCTCTCTCTAAAGTTTTCGAATCTATCCTTTAGAGAAAGATTTTGAAACGACTAAGATCTTCTATTCTTAACTCAGATCACAAGAAAGATTAAAAGAGAAGGTTGAAATGATTAGCAGTCGAACTTTCCCTACAGAAGACTTCCGTAAGGAAAGCACGACTGGTAATCATTTCAGTCTTCTCTCTGACTTTTGGTCCTCCGCCCTTCGGCATTTTGTGAATCTTTTTGCTGTAACGCTAGACATTTTGAAAGCTTGAGTTAGAGTCTAGAATAAGGCATTGATTTTTCAAACTCTCCCCTTTTAGTATCTATCCTTCTCTTTGTAATCTCGCTGATTTCATATTCGCCCGTTCTGTAACTCTTTGTTGTAGAAGGTTACTGTTCATACTTTAAACCTATCAATAGTGGTGTTCCTCAAGGTTTTGTTTTATCACCAACTCTTTTTCAATTATTCATTAATAACCCCATCTGTCACTTCGTCTCCTTTCCACATTTATGCCGACGATTCCACCTTTCATTATTCCTTCCCATATGAATGACTGACTACCCACTACCAGCAATTTGTTAATGCTTGGAGCGACTGACCTCTGATAAATAATTTGAGCATCTCTAGATGACTCAAGGAAAAAAAACATGGTTGCTTTCAGTGCTTTAAAATCTCAGTTCCACCCATCATCTATCTGCTAGCCATAATAATCCACATTACTACAACATCTTCGAAAACACATAACTCAAAACTTCTTCCGTTTATTAATATTCTTTCTATTATCTTTTCTAGTAATCTTAATTTGAAGGATCACATAATCTCTCTCACTAAATAAGCTTCTAATTGGCTGGGCGTACCGAGGCGCCTCCAAAACTACTTTTCACCATCCAAGGAGCATTATTCGCCCTTGTATGGAGAATATATATCATGTCTGGAATGGTTTTAATCATACCTTACTGCATGCCTTGATAAGGTGGAGACTAAAGTTCTTCGACTTCTCACCCCTCCTGCTGCTCTCTCACCAATTCTCTCCAATCCCATTCTAGTCATCGAACTATTGCATCATTCTAATTACACCTTCGCTATTACAATTTACAATTCTCTTCTAAGCTCTCTAGTCGCATATCTCCTCCTTTGAGGAGAGTTCGAGCGACCTTTCTTTCTATACAGTTTCATCCTTTCTCTATCCAATTCTCAGCCCACAGATTTAACCGATATGCTCGCTCAATCTTTCACGCAGTCCACTGATTAAGTCTGGAACACCATCCCTTCCTTCATCTACTTTTACAACTTTCTTTGACTTCCACACTTTTAAACGTCGAATAGTGGAGCATGCCGGCCTTTGATTTTATTATTTTGGAATTTAGCAAGCCTTTGTACTCCGGAGGATATATATATATATATATATATATATATATATATATATATATATATATATATATATATATATATATGATATACTATGATATAATATATATATATATATATATATATATATATATATATCCTTGAATGGGGGGCATCCTGTGTTGGGGTGAAAGAATGCCCATAACGTATTCTCTGCGTGTCATAAGAGTTGACTAAAAGAAATATCCTTGTGTGGGGGTAGAGAGAGAATTTCCACAACGTACGTTCTGCGTGTGTAAGAGGAGACTAGGGTGTAATTGTATTTGTGTTGGGGTCCCACCACCACTTAGCTTTACCCTAGGAACGCTAATGAATGCCTCGGACTTTGTCGAGATAGCCGTAAACGATCTTTGTATATGGGATATTAGAGGAATAAATAGTTGGGATAATAAGAGGGAAGTGATGGATGTATTTTGAATGAGTAAATTTGATCTGCTTGCTGTGACTAAAAGAAATATGAAAGGAAATGGTGAGGACGAGTGGTATGGGGTGAAATGTGTGTGTAGTGGAGTGGAGGTGGGGGGGAATGAGAGTGGGAGGGAAAGAGTTGCAATTCTGATGAGGGATTTGTGGCACTGAGCTTTGATGGATTACGTTTGTGTGAGTAATAGAATACTGATAGTTAAATTTAAGTTTGAGAAAGTAGAAGTATGTGTGGTCTTAGCATATGGTCCATCTGAGGGGGATGTTGAGGAGTGTGTGATTTTCTGGAACTATCTGAATGATGCTTTCGAATGGTGAGTGGGGGCTTCAGAATAATTGTGTTTAGTGACTTGAATGGTTGGATATGTGATTGAAAGATGGGTGGTATAACCTTTGAGGTTGCGGGAGAAAATGAAAATGGTAGGAAGGTGATTGATTTCTGCGAGGAGGGAGATATGTGTGTAAGTAATAAATTTCTCGAACACAAGACTATCCATAAGTATACGAGATTTGGTGAATTTAGTGATGGTGTCGAAGTGAAGAACATTTATTAATTTTGTCTTGGTCAAGATGTTGAAGTATGTGATAGATAAAAATCAATGAGACGGGTAGAGATGGGAATATCAGATCATTCTGTTGTTTTATGAAAGATTAAGTTATAGGAGGCATGGATAGAGAGAAAACAAAGTAGGAATGAAGTGCTGAGAATTAGGAGAGAGGAATTAAATGAACAGTTACAAGGAAACTTAGGCTATGTGAGAACACTTGAAAATACGTCAGTTCAATGTCAGCAAGAAGAAACTGAGCGTATCTATACGCGAATGAAGGGAGCGTTTGTTAGCAGTGCATCCAAAATAGAACACCAACTCTTAACTATGTCAATAGTGAATAGAGGGATAAAGAGGTGATGCAAGCTGCAAAAAGTAAAAAAATATATACGTGGCTGAAAGTGCTAAAAGCTAATGATGAGGTTTCGAAAGAAAGGTGTATGAAAATAGAGAGAAAAAGAGGAATGCTAAAAGTTGCTTACAAGAAAAAAGGAGATAAATGAACAGTTTAGATGAAGAATGAACGGCTAATAACAAGGAAATAGGAAGGTGTTCTGGAAGGAAGTACGAGGGTTAAGAAATAGAGGAGTAAGGGAAATCTTCATTGAAAAATGAATAGGGATAGTGCTTTTAATGACTGATGACATAGATGTGAGGAATGTGTGGAGGAACATCTATAATATCAGAATAATTTTGGCAGTGATAAGGAGATGATAGTGAAAGTGTGAGTGTGTTTGATGGTGTAAGAAGAAGTATGTATTTTGCGGATGAGGTATTTGTTGGGAGGAGGTAATAGGTAGAGTGAGGAAGTTGAATAATGATAAATCAGCAAATACAGACAGATGAAATTGCTAGTGAAATGGTCAAGAATGGTGGTGAGATTGCGATTGACTAGACATAGAAGTTGTGTAGATAATCGTTTGTGGAGGTTGTAGTTCCGGAGAAATGGTGGAGAGCAGTATAAGGTAAGGGTGATAAGGGGAATTGTAGAAACTACAGAGGAACTTAGTTATTGATATTTGCTAATGTTTTGATTAAAAGAGTGAATCGAGTAACTGAGAGGTTGATTGTAGGTGAGCAAGGTGCATTTTGAAGTAGTAGAGGATGTGATCAAATATTTACATTGAAACAAATGAGTGAGAAAATAAGAGAGAAGAAGAACAAAGGGGATGAAAGGAGAGGAAAGTCCGCTGTGTGAAATCATGTTGGATGGAAGTTAACTTAAACAAGTATCTGAGTTTAAATATTTAGACTATATGCTGGATGAAAGGGAACCGATGATGAAGAGTTTAGTAGAAAAGTTGTGAATGGTAGGAAGGTGGCTGGTGCAATCAATTCTTTGGTGAATGCAAGTAGACTATAAGTCTTGAGTGCGATAGGGTTTATCATAAGGGTATGTTGTTACTGGTGTAAGAACACGGTGAAACCACGGTGTGGAATAAGAAGTATAGATATTAGGTGCAGTCTGTTCAGATGGAGGAAATTGTGTGGTATGACAAAACGAGTAAATGTGAAAATAATTGAGTGTATTAAGGTGGTTCGGTCATTTGGAAAGGCTAGATGGTAGTCAATTGGTTAAGCGGTTGTATAGTGTGGCGAGTGTCCCGTAGAAGCGACCGACTGGAAGTCCGAAGAGAAGCGGATTGAGTCAGTACTAGAGTGTATGAAGGAAAAGAATGTGCTTTGTTCAAGCAAAAGGAATAGTGCAAAATAGGAGTGAACGGCGTGGTTTTCTGAAGGGTCATGGAGTTCTTATGAGTTTCGTGGTGCAGAAAAATGTTTTTTTTTTCATATATTAGTAGTATATGATACTAGCAATTAATTAAGGTGGGAACGAGAAAGATGCGAAATTTGTAAATATTAAAAATTTAATAATAAAGTAAGCGAAACAGATCATTTTGCAAGTGAAAGAAAACGCATTTTAGTGCTAATGCGTGAAAGAATTTAAAGTAGGGTAAAAAATAATGTTTCTGGGGGAAAATACCTTCCTTATTGTTTTCTATATATATATATATATATATATATATATATTGTATGTATATATATATATATAAACATATAATATAAAGATAAATATATATTATATATATATATATATAATATATATATATATATATATATATAGCTATATATATAATATATATACACTATATATATATATATGATTTATATTTTATATATATATATATCTATCTATATATTTATATATATATATATATATATATATATATATATATATATATATATATTCTGTGTATGCATAACAAAACATATAACCTGAACTTAAAGGGCAGTAAACCTCAACCTAACCTATATGGATCGACGATGTAGTAAAACTCAAGATTCAGCAAATTTCGGCCTAACTCTACATGGATCTACTTTGCTCTTTTTGGGGGGTAAATTTTTGCACTACAGAAAATATCCCTAGACGTCGCTGTGTCCCGGGCGCTGCCAAAAAATACGATGCGTAAAAAAGTACGATATTATTGAATAATTATTTTTTTTTGTATTCAAAATTTTTGATCCTGTTTATTCCCACCGAAATTTATTGTTAGTATCATATAACAATATATGAAATTTTTTTTTTTAAAAAACGACTAAATTCTCTGCACCATGAAACTCATAAGACCTAGGCATGATTGTGGACCTGGCCCTGGGGATGAACGCCGACAATGACAATGGAGTCTCTCGCGGGATATGAAGCTCTAGGGTTTATTTAGGCTGCCACAGGCTCATACTTAAGGGTAATAGGGGATGATAAGGGGGTGGGGTGCTTCCTTCTTCGATTTAGGTCATCTCTTCTACTAAGATATTCTGTTTCCTGTGCATGCTTATTCGCCCCACCCCCAGTCTTTGGGGAGCCGTGGGGAGGTTGAAAGAAAGAAAAGTAAGAAATAATAATAATAATAATAAATAATAAATAATAAATAATAAATAATAAATAATAAATAATAATAAAATAATAATAATAAAATAATAATAAAATAATAATAAAATAATAATAAAATAATAAAAAAATAATAAAAAAATAATAAAAAAATAATAAAAAAATAATAATAAAATAATAATAAATTAATAATAAATTAATAATAAATTAATAATAAAATTATAATAAAATTATAATAAAATAATAATAATAATAATAATAATAATAATAATAATAATAATAATAATAATAATAATAATAATAATAATAATAATAATAAAAATAATAATAATAATATAATAAAAATAATAATAAAAAAAAAATTAATAAATAAAAAAAATAATAATAAAAATAAAATAATAATAATAAAAATAATAATAATAATAATAAAATAATAATTAAAATAATGTGAATCACCATAATATAATAATAATAATAAAATAAAAATAAAAATAAAAATAAAAATAAAAATAAAAATAAAAATAAAAATAAAAATAAAAATAATAATAATAATAATAATAATAATAATAATAATAATAATAATAATAATAATAATAATAATAATAATAATAATAATAATAATAATAATTAATAATTAATAATTAATATAATTAATAATAATAATAATAATAATAATAATAATAATAATAATAATAATAATAATAATAATAATAATAATAATAATAATAATATATCTTAAAACAAGAGGAAAGAAAGGAAAAATTGTGTGAAAAGCTTTATTGTGATCCAATTTTCTGCCTTTCCCAACGAACTCTTTTTAAAGTTTGTTTTTGTTCTCCTTTTTTTCTCTTTTATTTCGTGATCCCAAAAGACCAAAAGACCAAAAGACCAAAAGCTCAAAAGACTCAATGGATTCTTCCCCAACAAATGAATGAACTTTTTAATTCATTCAACTTCTACTCACTTTTAACACATGCGCATATATATATATATATATATATATATATATATATATATATATATATATATATATATATATATATATATATATATATATATATATATATATATATATATATATAAAAAAAAATGAAAAAAAATTATATATATAGTATCTCTATATATATATATATATATAATTATTAATATATATTATTATAATATATATATATATATATATATATTATATATATATATATATATATATACTATATATATATATTATATATATATATATATATATAAAACAATGACAAAAAATAGTTTAAAAAAGCTGAAAAGATTAACCTATATTGAACCCGTTTCACATGAATTCAAATTGAGCATTAGTAAAAATTAATTCATGAAGAAATCTACTTCGATCAGGTTGAAATTTTATATTTAGAGTTGGCTTCTTATTCAACTAAAAAATTCACAACATATATGAGAACTGATGACAAGTCGTTATTTTAATGAGGTCGCAATTTTTTAATCCATAAGGATTCGATAATTCGATAATTCAAAGACATTTTTTGTTGAATGCGACTCAATATTTCAAAGTTGAAATGTGAATTTTATACTTTTGCAAGAAAGCAAATGATTTCTCATTGACAAAGTTTTGCGTCTTCGATTGTGCATTAGTTCTGTGAGAAACCTCTCTATTGCCATCTATACAAATT
Source organism: Trachelipus rathkii (assembly GCA_015478945.1). Classification (NCBI taxonomy): domain Eukaryota; kingdom Metazoa; phylum Arthropoda; class Malacostraca; order Isopoda; family Trachelipodidae; genus Trachelipus; species Trachelipus rathkii. The sequence goes on along the minus strand of JABUQX010025043.1, from coordinate 25,096 downwards.
TAATTAAGCATAAATTCTGTAAGTTCCTAATTTGCATTTAGGATAAGCATTTGTGAACTTCATATGACCTCATCAGATCAGTAAGGGTTACTTTAATTTAAAAACAATCGTAAATAAAGCAATATAGGTGTTTTTTTTCTTTTTACTTTTCTTGAAAACTGTAATACAATTAAATATCGATAGTGTTTATTACTGATATTGTTTAGTTTCTTTATTAGCGGAATGGAGTAGCTTCTCAAGTAAGGAAAGTTTATGTATTTTCATCGGGACATCTGCTATCCGAGACACAGAACGGTACAAGTTCTCTAAAATACACCTGCTTAAAACTTTGTGAAAACCATCAGGATAACAGCTGTTATTAAAATATTTTCCTAGATTTAAAACTTCTTTATGAAAATATTTCAGTTTTAACAAACATTGTATGATCTATAGATAAGTGTTCAGCATGAATAATATCAAAATATTCAGAATATTCAAAAACCTTAACTCTTAGCCTCAAAAAGACTTTCTCTTTTTTTTTAATAAAAATTAACGAAAAAACTGCATCCAACTCTTGAAGTTCTAACTTCTAAAAACGATGAGTCGACGCCTCTTTTATATTCATTGGTTTGGTAAACCTGATGTTGTTTTTCTATGTATTAATAAAATCTTAAAACTGTACTTCATATTGTATTTCGTTAAATAAAACAAATGAGTCGACTACGTACCTGCGATAAAAATAAGCTAAAATTATCACTGTAAGTATGCTACAACTTTTTCATGGAACTTCTTGCCGAGTTACGCAAAAAAAAAAAAAAAATGGTAGCGAAAGAAGGTCCATTGAGAGAATCTATGATCATGCTATGAGTCTGCTAGAAACAATTTATGTTGAAGTCAAGAATCAAAAACAGAATTGTCAGACCTTTTTATTTTTCTCCTACGAACATTTGTGAATGTGATTTTATATCGTATCTTGCATGAAACAAACCAAATTATGCTTAGAATTATATTATAAAAATCACAAAAAATTTATCAGACAAAATTGATTCATCGTAACGGAAGATAGAAAAGGTACAAAGTACTTTATCATCTTGTAGATAGGAAGAATTAAATGCAGCTAGAATAGGTAAAAGAATGTAACATTTTTTAATGTTACGATCAATAATATTCCTGTTTAATCAAAATAATCTTTAAAAACTTACTTATCTTGTCTTTTATATTAAATATTATTTGCAATGGAGATTCCTCTAACTTTGTAGAACTTGTCGGAGTGAGAGAGTATCCTGCCTGTTACGATTATTGTCTCTCCGTTTAAGAATGATGACAACACCATTTGTGTTGTTTGGTTCACAGTTGACAAATCTTCTTTATTTCCCAGACACTGGAGCAAATCTATATTACTCTTACATTTCTTGAAAACATGACCACCCACCCATACGTGCTGTGGGTTAATCCTAGACTCGCATATCAGGGATTTGCAAATTCAGGAACTTTAAGCCTTTGAATGAAATTTCAATTGGTAAAATTAATAGAATAAAAAGTAGGCTTAAAATGCGAATGTTAAACCTAAAGGCGGTAATGAATATTCATTGGCAGTTGGCTTGTGATATATATATATATATTATATATATTATATATATATTATAGTATAGTATATATATATTATACTACTATATTATATATATATATATATATATATATATATAATATATATATATATATATATATATATATATATAAAGGGATGTATCTCATCAATATATAATCAAGCAAGGAAGGTTGGCACAAAACAATCTCATTATTTTTCTGAATCTTAAACGTTTGAGGAAATGGATATTGTTGGGAGCTTAGCACAAGATATAAGAAACTACTGCAACAAGTTTCATAACTTGCAGATATTTCCATAATAATGTCATGTCTCTTGGAAATTATATTATAATTATATGACGCCATTTTCCTGAGATTCGAAAAGAGGACCTTTCCATTTTTGTTTGCTACAATGCTGCTCTCTGTTTATTATAGAAGTCTCAAAGTTCTTGAGACTACGATGACTACGCATTCTTTCAAAGATGATTTAACTATTTGTAGAGGAGATACATAATCATCTTTCGCTGATGCAAACATAATTTAAATTCGTATAATTCATTTCTTTGCTTATACTGCTTTGCTTATTATATTAAACTTTAAAAAAAAAAAAAAAAAAAAAAAAAAAAAAAAAAAAAAAAAAAATCGCATGCAAGGATATAGATTTTTCGTTTCATTAATATTTGGCATTTGGTGGTAATGATTCGAGTTGAAGCGAACGTTTCAGGGCCGTTTAAACAAATGCGTATTGCTACTCGTACCTATTTAAAGAGTTGCTCTTAATTTGCCTTTTTTCACTCAACTCTACTCAGCTCTATTCATTTAAAATAATCTATTTCATATTAACCTGAAATTACTCTACTTATAAAATTAGTTATAAACAAAAAAAATCGTAATATATATATATATATATATATATATATATATATATATATAGGTAGTATATCATATATATATATTATATATATATATATATATATTATATATAATATATATATATATATATATATATATATATATATATATATATATATATATAATATATATATATTATATATATATATATATATATATATATATACCTCCGGTGGGCAAAGGCCAGAGGCCTACCAAATTTCACCGGAGTTGGGGAGAACCAGAATAGAAGGCCAAATCAAAGGACGACATGCCCCAATACACGGCTTTTGAAAGCATGCAAGTCGAAAGTAGTTGAAAAAAATGAAGGAATTGTGTTCCAGATTTAGCAGTGGAGTTCATGAGAGATTGAACATAGCGGTTAAGTTTAGGGTCAGGGAGTTGGACAAAGAATGGATGTGACCGTGTGGAAAGGTAAGTAGAAGGAACTTTCTTGAAAGGAGGAGATACTTGGCTTGAGAGCTCATAGGAGCAATGCCCATTTGTAATAACTAATATAAAAAGAGTGATGAAATGGTTCGACAGATAGAAAAAGTTTGGAGAGAGACTTAGTGAGAGTAGAAGAGTTAACAAGTCGAGAAGCCCTAGATTGCATCTTATCAAAGAGAGCAGCAGTGTGTTCCGAACCACCCCATATTTGTGATGAATACTCCGTATTAAGGGAGAACAATATCCCTGTACAGTGCAAGCAACTGAGGTGGTGAGAAATTTTGAAGGAGCTTCAGAATTCCCAACCTCTTAGAAGCTGGTTTAGAAAGAGAAGTCATGTGATCCTTATAATTAAGATCCCGAGAAAAGGAAACGCCAAAAATATTTCTAACTCTTAATCGGAACTCAAGAGTTTGTGCATTCGGATAGCAAACCCTACTCTGTTCCCTCCTACTGTCTTTATCCTCGATTTTCAGCAAAAGGCGCATTTGTACCTATACGCCCAATGATGTTGTCTGTTCTCGTGTCTTTGATTTGGAGTCTCCTGAATTTTACACATTATGGCTCAAGCTAACCTGTCAAACTACTACTAAACTCATCTCCTCTCCTCTGGACATCAGTCTCCTAACCCAAGTGACTATCCCAAATTCATTGACTACTTAAACTCTAAATTAGAACACATTCCCTCCACTTCATCCTTGTCTAAAATCATCATTCTTGGTGATTTCAACGTTCAGCACTGACAAAGGCTTCCTCTAATTTTCAATATACCGATCGTGAACTTACCTACCCTTTTTTTTTATCCAAAATGACGAGCAGTTGGTGCAGCTCGTTACGCGTATCCATGATCGTCTTGAATGTGAACCCAACATTCTAGACCATTTCCTAACCTCTAATTCTTCTTCTTATTCTGCTAAACTATTTCTTTGTCTGTGTCCCTCCAATCACCCTCTTATCTCTGTATCCCCTTCAATCTCTTCAAGTCATCTGCAAGAAAGATCAACACCTACAACGAGGAAACGTTTTTGGCACTTCGGTACTGCTAACTGGTTTCTTTTCGGTCGTACTTCTTTGATTTAACACGGAATGACAACTGCTTCCGTGGGAGGGGTCCCTCGGAGGTGTGCTAAGAGCATTATCGGGTTGATTGTCTCCGGCATGGAGGCGTACATTCCATATTCTTTCCTTTCAACCAAACCTGAATTTAACTCTGTTTGCTCTCTTGCTATTTATTTTCAAACTCCAGAAACTCACGCAACTTATATTTCATTTCGGAATTATGCAAAATATATTCTCCTTGACACTTAAAACTCGTTTCCTCCGTGGAAAGGGAAGTAATCTTGCTAGTTCCTCTTCCTCACGTTCATTCTGGCATTTTGCAAAATAATGTTAAATAACTTTGATTCTTCCTCTTTCCCCCCTTTTACTATCTTCCGATGTCACAACTCACAACTGCCGTTTTACCTTCCGTTAAAGCTGAACTCTTTGCTTAAACCTTTTGCTTCTAATTCTTTTCTGGTTGTTCTATAGCGGCTGTTGTAGATGGTCACTGTTCATCCTTTAAATTTATAAACAGTGGTATTCCTCAGGGTTTTGTTCTATCCCCAACTCTGACCCTCTCTCTATTACTTCATTACTTATCAACTCCTATGCCGATGATTTCCCCCTTCATAACTCCTTCCATCTTGGAAAGACTTCCTTCACAGCAACAATTAGCTCACGCTAGAAGGCTGCCTTGAAGCAACTAACTTCTGATTTTTCTCGATTTTCTAATTAGGGTTTTAAAAACAAAGATGTTTTTCAATGCCTCAAAAACTCAGTTCCTCCATTTTCCAACTCGATTTCTCTATTTCTTTCACACAACTATAACATCTTCTTAGAAAGCGCAAAACTCAAACTTTCATATGTCCTTAGTATTGTTCGTGTTTCTTTCTCTCGGGACCTTAATTATGAAGATCACAATATTACTTCTCTTTCTAAACAAGATTCTAAAAGATTGGTTGCTCTGGGTCGCCTTTAGAATTTCTTTACGCCACATAAGTTTCTTGCTCTTTTAACACCTTCTATTCAGATTTTTTTTTTTTAATTTTACCTCCTAAAGTGCTTAGATCAGTATGGGGGCCAATTTTGGATTCTATATATATATATATATATTATTCACAGTTTGAAATATGGTATGTATATGTTCTCTCGACAGCGTTTCATGTCCGGGTTCATATGTATCTTAAAAACTATTAATAGTACAGTAAACGATACATTATTTGGAATCAGAGTAAAGAGTTAGTCCTTGAACTTTTAAAAAATAAAAGAAAGTTGATTTTAAAAAAAAATTAATAAATGTAGAAGAGTAATTTTAAACTTATTTTAATTACGTAACCTTACGTTGCCATTTAAATAATGGGTGGTGTTTAAAATAGAAGACTTACCAAGGGTCTTACCGCCCCGATGGCAGGAGTCGCGCGGTCTCTCGTCACTTGCCGGGAACTGACGGGGTAGATATTCCCCCCTCGTGGAGGTCTTTACCGGACCCGCTTCTTTGGTAATTTGGGTGTGGTCAGGGGTTCCTCCGCCTTCCTCCTACTGGTGTATGAGAAACACTCCCCCGATCCTATGATTCCCCGTCGCTCGAGCCCCCTGGGTGCCGTGTATATATATATTAATATATATAATATATATATATATAATATATGTAATATAATATATACTAATATATATTATTAATATATAGATATATATATAATATAATAATATATATAATATATATTATCATATATAGTATTATTTTGCACTTTAAATAAACATTAATATTTTGAACACTTAAAACAACTGCTAAGGTCCTCGTAGCATATTATGTGGGTCTAAAGAGTCTTTCTTTATTTTAGGATTTTGTATAAAGCCTTACGAACGAATAGTGCGATAAAACAGGTTAAAAACCGTATAACCACAGTATAAATTATTTCAGTACATTGTAGGTCTGAGTTTTTTATTCCTAGGAAAACGTTCAGTCATTTCTGTTTTTGTTTTTTTTTTTCTTCTTTTGAATCTTTCATTACAACTCATTTAAAGTCGTGAAGTGTATTTTCTTTAGAAAAATCGGTGTTTGCCGGGGGTTCTGCCGCTTCTTCAATACGAATATATATATAATGATATATATATTATATATAATAATAATTTATATATATATATATATATATAATTATATATTATTATAGTATAATAATATAAGTATATATATTATATATAGAGTATATATATAATAGTTATATTACTATTTCATTAAACAGCAAAATGTCATTTTTCAATCAAGATATCGCAAAACTACCATATACGCTACAGGCGAAAAGGAAACATGCCTGAATGCTGTCCGATTTTAGTTGCGAAAAGGTTAAAAAACAAAAAAAAGAAAAGAGACAAATAAAAAAGAAATTGAGTATCTCAAAAACTACAAACAACTACGGCGAAGCGGAATACTGGCTAGGCAGCCTGAATTAGTTTGTACCATAGAAAATAATTAATAGTTAAATAATAGTATACTAATAAAATAAAATATTGGCTATTTTTTTTTTTTAGGAGCAGGGACATATAATAATATATTTATTATATTATAAATAATACTATAATAAATATATAAAATAGTATATATATATACATACTATAGTACTATTAATATAATAATAATATAATATAATAATATAATATAAATATTTAAAATGCATAATAGGTAGTAATAGTATAGTAAGAACTATATATAAATATATAATAATATAAGCAAAAATTATATATATTCTCAAATTAACGTGTAAAACTGCTACAAATCAAATTAAAGAATAAACTAGTATTATAAATATATTATTATCGTTATATATTATATTTCCTTTTTATATATCATTATAAATTTGTAAAGGTAATTACACAGGCAATGTAGGGCTCGAGCGCACGGCGGACGACACCAGGTTACGCGTGCGGAGCTCTCCATCACCCTCCGACTTGCGGGGAGGGGGAGGCACCCCCGCACACCCAGATACCGACAGATGCGGGAGTTACTGTTAAACCCTTCCCCATGTAAGGGAGGGTGGGGAATATAGTAACTCATATCCCGTGTTCTCGGATAAGGCCGAGAGGACCCCGACATCCTAGCAATCCGATGCGGAAGTAATACCCTTGGGGATATCTTTAGTAAAAAAAAAAAACAGCAAATTTAATAGAAAGTCTATTTATTTTACGCAGTAACCAAATAGAAAAGTCTCTAAAAGCTCTCAAATCATAATTACATAAGATTTATTAACAATAATTTTTTTTTTCTTACAATTTCCGCCCTATCTAAATTTTACCAGGATTCCAAAAATTTATTTCCCTTTTCGCTGTTAGCTATTGAGTTTTTGAGATTTTTTTTTTTTTTGTTTATAGCATTTTTTCGGCTCATATTTTACCAGCATTCCAAGCAATGTATTCCTTTTTCCCTGTAGCTATTGTAGTGTTTGAGATATGAGAATGGAATTGAATAAATTTTGTGATAAATAATCTACACTCTTTCCCTATATATATATATATTCATATATATTATATAGTATATATATTCGTATATATATATATATATATATATTATATATATTATCATATAGTATTTATATATATATTATTATATAATATTAGCATATAATATAGATATAATTATAGTAGTAATCACCCCCCTTTTCTCATTCCCAAGAGCTTGGGGGTAAGCCTGTGCGCATACATGCACGGGGAAACAGCAAGCAGTGGATAGAGGAATATGACGCAAGTCGAAAGAACAGCCCGCGCTTGCTACCTCCCTTATTATAACTTTTTAGTGAGAACTGCGAATCGCGTCAATAAGAATAGGTTGATCCCCTGGCCTAGGTGGGCCACAAGCCATGCGTCCCTTCAACAAATCCGCCATTTACCCATATTATTTGCACCTTTCTTCTCGCATCTTCCAAACTCGCATTTCTCTCCAGGCCTTCCTTTACTGGATTCAGTCCAAACTTTTCATATTTGTCTCCAGCTGCGTCGTTCCCAGCACACTCACCAGCTCTAACATCCGCTTAACTAACAACTATATCCGGATCATTTCCACAATTGACCAAACCATCCCTCAACGCCTCGACTCACTTTATTATTCTCTCATTTATCCCTTTTTCACCCACCACAAAACTCTCTAATACGGTCTTCCTTTCATTTATCAATTCTTCTGCAACCCTGTGAACAAATTAGGTATCTTATTTGATAATAATAAATAATATATTAATATTACTACCTAAATTATATATATATTCATATAATATTATATATAGTATTATATATATATATATTAGTTACTTATTATTATATATATGATTATATATATATATATATATTATAAGAAGAAGTGACCGGAATTCTAGCCGGAATTTAAGATTTTATTTTGATTCCGGTCGAAATTTTGCAAAATTCCGGCTGGAGCGAGAATTTATTTTCTTTCCGAAAAGTACCTCTTATCTACAGTTCACTTAATGTAAATATTTTTTCTAAAAATAAAGATGTTAATTTTTTTATGCAATTTTGTTTTTCAAATATATATATCCTACCCTTTGCATATGAAATTTAAATTAAAAAATAGGATGATAAATTAATGTTATACAAATCGCCAACCACAGCCTTCAACTTACAATACAATTCAAGTATGAAATTTTTTATTTTTTTATTTTTAATTTTCGAGAGAACCACTGTTCAAACAAGGTCCCATTGAAACAAAATAAAAAGAGCAACAATGCATATCAACTATAAAACACTCAAATCATTTTTATGCCTACCTAACCAACCTATTTAGTGAAGCTATAACTGCCACATCCTGAGTTAAATCAATCCAAACATGACCTACTTGGTTTCTGATGAAGTATTTTCACTGATTTTAATTACCTATTATGATCATCTTCGGTTCTTTCATCGTGGTTTTATGTGAAGAACTTATTCAATTCAGTAGAGGTAAAAGATTGAAAATATTGTTGTTCTGAATTATATCCCTAATAAGGAACTCCATTTCCATTGAAAACATGTCCATTTCCATTACTATCATCTCGTGACTCTTATTTGCAAAACCAAGTCATTCTTGTAGTTCTACATTGTATTCCCTCCAGCATTTTAATGTACTTTCTTTTAGGTAAGGGTTTCAAACTTTTTCTCAAAAATCAACATAATTGTTCCACATAACTATTATAAAGCTTGATAACTAAATCTTCCTTACCCTTGTGAGCAACCAGGCGGATTATAATCCCTATCGTTTTTTACTTCTATTTCTAAATTCAAAAATACTCTGACAACTTCACATTACTAATAAAGGCACCAAATTGCTTTTCTTTGCAGTAGTCTTCATCCATTTCCTATATATGTCATAATAAAAATCCTTATTTGATTTGCCAATGTGAAGTGGGGAAGTACCCACTCCTATTGCTTGAAATTCGTTTGCCACATCACCAGAAACTTAGATCCTACATTAAATAGATGAAGACAAGAAGTGTAGTACTGAACCGGGTACTTAACCATGAGAAACACGCATGATATAACATGACCATTAAGAAGTACATTGTGTTCTGTTATTCAGCCAATATTTTATCCAATTAGAAATTCCTCTACCTCTACCTCTACCATATTGTGATAACTTTTGCTTCAGCCTAGTATGTTGTACTTTATCAGATACTTTGCTTAAACTTATATAAACAATACTGACAGGCTCTCATCCATCAACAACATTAATAACACACTCAATAAATTCTAAAAGCTGTGTCTGATAAGACCTATCATACCTATAGTCATATATATATATATATATATATATATATATATATATATATATATATATATATATATATATATATATTATATATTATATATATATATATTATATATATATTATATATATATATCAATGGCTAACGAAGGTTTGGGTTGGATGTTTTCGAAGATATATTTATAGTTGTGTGAAAGATTTCATTGGATAAATAGATATTCAGTTTTTGAGGAACTGAAAATAGCAATGTTTTTACCCAAATTAGATCAGATGTCAATTTTCAAAGGAACATCTTTGCATGTTTGCTTCTGGCAAAGCTGCTTTTCAAAAATGAAAAGTGTGTCATTGGTATACAAGTGGAGAGACGATTCATGAGAGAACAAATAATAAGGAAAAATAGAACAGAAAAAGAAAACACAATCACAAAGATGATAACCTTAAAGGTAAAATAGAACATATTGAAATGAACACAGTTAAAATCAAACTCTTATGAGAAGATAAAAGATCATTTAACGAACAACTCTTCAAACACGCAAGTGAAAATAAAAAATTATTCAAAATCCATATCAACAACTAATATGAATAAACTGCAGGAGTGTCAAACACGCGGCCCATGGGCCGCATGCGGCCCATCAAGCTTTTCCATGCGGCCCAGCCCATGACAATTTTAAAACATTTGTTCAAGATAAATTTATTTTGAACTTTATCACATTATTAATCAATTAATTCTAATGTATACAGTACTATATATATATAATTTTAATTGATATATATATATATGTATATATATCTATTAATATATACCTATATAGTATATATATATATATATAATATTATTATGATATATATATTATATATATATCTGCGGCCCACGAGGACTGTTTTGTAGTCAGTGTGGCACTCCACGGTAAATGAGTTTGACACCCCTGGAATAAAGGAAGAAATTGATAATAAAATTACAAATACAAAGCTAATGAAAAAAATGAAAAAATTTTATATATCCTATTATAAATTATAATAATATTCATGATCCTCTTACGCCTAACAACGAAATAGGGTATGCCATAACACCAACGGAAAGAGAAAAGTTAACAGGTGAAGATGGAAATATCAGTTCACAAATTAAAAGAGCACAGAGACAAAATTACTATTATTATATTTACTAGACTGCTTATAATAATATAAAATAAATGCTTCAAGAACAATTAATTCTTGACAAATGGACAAATAACCATATTTCTGTATATAAAAAAGGCAGACAAAAAGGCATAAAAATCACAGAAAATGTAGCTCATTTTCTGTCTTGTATAAGTACAAAAATAATAAGTAACAAAAAGTACTACAGAACTTTGTGGCAAAAGCTTGACTCTAATAATCAGCTATTTGAATAAACAAGATTTAGGGTTGGCTATAGCACAAATGATAACGTCCAAGTAGTCTTACAACTCATGGAAAAATATAATGAATATGGAACGTCTAATTGCATGATTTTGTAAACTATGAAAAAGCATTTGACTCGGTCAACATTAGCTCTATTATAAGTATTTTCAATAGTCACAGTATTTGGAACCACCTACAGACGCCAATATATATATATTATATATATATATATATATTATATTTATTATAATATATATAATATATAATTATAATATATATATATTAGATATTTATTATCATATATATATTATATATCTAATACTTATATATATATAATATATAACCCTCTCTATATCATCGAGAGAAGTGAATGGAAACCGTTCAACGCAAATTACCGAAACAACATAACAAGCGATTACTGGGATCTGTGGCGGCATGAAAGGGACCCAGATCTCCCAATACTAACGACAAGTTGCAACAGTCCCCAAAATTCACCCCAACCTTGAATGGACTCACTGATAAGTCTTCCAAGCATCGGACTTTCGTATCCAACAAGGATACCTCAATAATTATAAAGTTTTTATATATATCTTATATATATATACTATTATATAATAATATATATATAGTTATAAATTAATAATAATATGATAATATTATATACAATACTAAAATATATAGATATATAATATAATATATATATATATATATATATATATTATATATTATTTTATATATATTATATATATATATATAATATATTATATATTTCGAAGAGGTGAAATGGAAAACTCGTCTCAACGCAGAAAATACCGAAAAGCACTAACAAGCGAGATGTTATTGAATCTGTTGGCCGGCATGAAAGGGGACCAGAGATCTCCATCTTAAGGGAGCGAGACTTCATAAGCAAAATCTCAAACTATCCTAACCGGATAAAAGGTAAAATTTTTTGAATGAAAACAACTATGATATAATTCTTTAAATTTTAGAAAAAAACAAACAAAAAAAAACAGTTTTACCGTTATATAGAAACATTAAAAGATTTTCAAGAAGAGGATTTTTTCTTAAATTTATAATTGCACAAAAAGTGCCATAAAATCTTTAATTTTCAAGATATATTTTTAATTTTGTTTGCACTAAAATACCCAAATTAGGTGAGATAATAAATCTATTAAGATAAGAACACCTATATTCTGAAAATTTAGTTTTTAAAAAAAACATTTTACAATCTCTGAAAGTACTTTAAAAAATTTTGAACAGAGAATAGCTCAACCATGGTAGACACCACCTTAACGTATCTAACCCAAACAATTTCAATTAATAAACGATCAGTTTAGTTTATACACGATTTTACTACATATGTCAGCCGTCTCCCCCCTGCCAAACCTTTGCTGACAAAAAAAAAATCATCACATTTTCTTACATCAAAAATAAATGCATTTTTTTTTAGCATCTCATGTAAGGAAAAAATGAAATGCCAGAAAAAACAACAAATAAAACATTTGGAATTATTTTCTTTATTTTTTAGAACGGCAAAAAAAAAAAAATTAATTCTGCGATGAGAAACAGTGTATGCTACAGTAGTGTATACGATTATATATATATATATGATATAATATATTTTACTTATACTTTTTAAGATTATTTTGATATTTATATTATATATATCGTAATATCATATATATTTAATATATTAATATATATAATTATATATATATAGGTTCAACAAAGCAACCATTCCTTTTTTCAAACCACTTTCTCCATCACAACAGCTCCATCCTGCACCAGTGCGATTCTTTCTGGACACATTTGATCGGGCCAGACTTGGAGGGCTTTGCGCCTGACTTCTAACGCTAACTATAAATATGGAATGACTTGAATTTGTTGTCTCTTGGTTGAACGATTTCGCTTCTGCACGACAAGGTGGAGAAGCATGTAAATCGTTGCATGGGAATGAGCAGAGATTCGAATTCACATTCTAATCGACTACATTCTTGTCTACTCCTCAATAAATCATGGTTCGATCGAAGAATTATCGCTCTGGCCTATCAGAGCTCGCGACAATGCGTATCGAAGGAGAGTGAAAAATTCTCCGAAATTCTCCTATTCACTCTCGCATCAATTCATACCAATTTCAGCTCAGAAATGTCGTATGGAGGATAATACTCTTAGACGAGCCAAGCGGACTTATCCATCAAACGAAAGTGCGACTACCCTCACCATATGGTTTCCTAACTGAATAATCTTTCTGGCCTTTGCCAACAATCTCCAACACTCTTGTAAAAATGTAACATTTCCTCCCATTATTCGAATCTGATGGTTACTGTTGCTAAATCCTCCAACTGACAAGGCAATCTCTTCGGCCTCCTTTTTTCATCTAACTCAACCCTGGACGATTCTGGGCATTCCTCTTCACTGGCGGCGTCCTTTCTAACCTCTCAGGTGCCCATATGCCTATTGCCTGAGATTACATTGATCGGGTGCATGGGTCACTGAAATCTATGAACGTTAGGAGAGGGGCGTGGCCCGATCGGATTCCTTCCGAGTTTTGAAGGGAAGTGCTTCCGCTGGCTGGCGCCTACCTCTCGTTCGACTATATTCTCTATGCCCAAACTAGCACCTTCCCTCAGTGTGGAAGCTGCGATATGTCCAACCTGTCCGAAACGGACAGCCGCTCTGATCCTTTCTAACTACATCGCCCAATATAGCTCTAACCTGATATTCTATCTAAGGATCTTGAAACCCTTCTCAACTCTCATTCTCTTAGATCACTGGTTCTTCATTCCCTTCTTTCCGATCGCCAGTACGGGCTTCGGGCGCTCGCGGTCTACTGGTGAAATATACTTCCATCTAAACAGATTATGGTTTATCCACCCAGGAATACGGCGAGACTTGCGTCGGTGGCCTTGAGCTATCCACAGCACTGTTGACCGGGTTATGGCCGCCGTCACTTGCTCTCCTAAGCTCCCCTCCTTTGGAATTTCTCCTTCTACTTGCTTAATCATTAGTACTACGCTTTCTTTCAATCACTCCGAATATTCGGTGTTGGCATGGCGACTTCTTCCCTTACCATTTTTGTCAGATCAGTGGGTTGTCCTCAGGGTTCCTGTCTATCTCTAACTTATCTACCTTTTCATTACATTGATTTCTCAGTCTGTACATCTAACTTAATCACTCAATTAGCACGATGACTCGACCCTTTCATTACTTCAACTCTTCATTCTGACTTCCTTCTTTATACTTCTAGCAATTGCCTCTCGTCACTTAATCTTTCGACTTCCATTCTCGCTGATCTGGATAGAATTTCCGGGTGGGTCGTCGCAACCTTGTGAAATTTTAATTCTTTAGAACCCAACTTCCTACAAATCTCCTCTCTAAGACACTTCTTAACTTTTCTATTCTTGTTCGACGGTTCTCTCGTCTTCTCCTGTTGACAATATAACCATCCTTGGCCTTAACAAACACAAACAAATGGATCGTTGAACACCTCACATCAGCCATGTTGCTAGGGCCGCCTCTCAAAAAGACTGGAGTTCTGTTATTAGTGGCGTGAACTTTTCTTCCTCGCGTTTCCCATAATGACCTTCCGTTCATACAAGGTCTCACGGCCTGCTATGGCAGTACTGCGCTCTCATATTCCCTGGGGGCTCAGAGATTCACGCCGTTCTTGATTGGATAGCGGTCCTGAAGTCACAAGCGCTAAACCGACTTCTTAACTGCCTGTATTTCGTAGTTCCACTTGACCCTCTATTGCGTTGCGGCCGCGGATGTTGGTGCTTTATCCTTTTCTACAGGATTCGCGTTAGCGGAGCGTGCTTCGAGGAGCTTGCGACATCGTCGTGCCGCCCCCTTTAGACGCTCCTCGCAGCACAAGGGTGCTGTGTCGGCACTTGTTTGTGTTGATGTTAGCAACTCCAACTAGTTCGCTGTGGTGCTTACTTTACTTTACCTGCCACATCTGTTCTGTGGAATTCTCATTCATCTTCTGTGTTTCGCTACTCAATTTATATCTCCCCTCACTTAAAGCCGCGTCGCTGTGCTCATGCGTAATTGCGTAGTTGAAATTTTGATGAGTGTAACAACCACCCTCCTTGAATAGGGCTTTTGCCCGTGAGTGGTGGTTAACTGTGAAAAAAAAAAAAAAAAAAAAAAAAAAAAATAGTACGTGAAAAATAACTAATAATATAGAGGTAAGACTGAAAACTGTTCCGTGAGATGTCTGTCTTTTTTGGAAGGCGGATCGGACTAGGTGAGTAAGCCTACCTGTACCATTGCTACGGCGACGCTACTTGTCGAATAAGTTCGTGCCCTGGCGCGAGTGAAATTTTTTCGATCTTAATTAGTTTGAAATTTCTCGCATTGAGCATGTTGTGCGCATGTCGGTGATCCTTGACTTGGTCGGCTGCTCATGTAACCAGAGCACCCTGAAAAAATGCCGCTGTGCCCCAGAGGGGCGTTCCACCACCCTATCTGTGAATTTTCTGTTATGTCGGCGAGTTTCAAAAGAATAACTTACGAAGGCAGGAGCATTTGAAATACGTCTTCCGAGATGCCTTCTTTCTTTGAGAGGCGGATCGGACTAGTAGTAAAGCTCCATGTACATGTCTAAACGCGACGACTCTGTGTCGATGTTTGAGTTCATGGCGCGAGATGAATTCTTTTTCGTCCTTTATCTCCAAATCTGTCTCAAAGCAATTTGTGCCATGTACGGGTCCTTGACTTTGGTCGGATGCTCCTGTAACACAGAACACCCCTGAAGAATGCCGTGTAGCCCAGGCAGGGTTCCAACCATCCTTCTGTGGAATTTAAATAAGTATCGAGTTTCCCAAAGCAGTGATTATCGAAGCACAGGAGATTTTGAATAAACTTTCAGATTGCCTATCTTTTTCTGGGAGGTGGATCGGACAATGAGTAGAGCCACCTCTACATTGTCTAACTGCGACGCATTTGTCGATGGTTCGAGTCTTGGCGCGAGTGAATTTTTTTCTTCTTATTATTGCAAATTGTCACACAACAAACATCTTGTGCGCATGGTCGGTCGTGTTCCTTGCTGTTAGGTCAAACATTATAACCTGCTAATTTAAATTAGCATCATGACCACCTAACGGAAGGCCCCAGAAGATGCCGTGTAGCCCCCCCCCCAGCAGAGATTCCAATCACCCTTTTGTGGAATTTAAATAGTGTCGAGTTTCAAAGCAGTGATATTGAAAGAGAGAAGATTGAAAACTTCGAAGATGAGTTCTTTTTTCAGGAGACGGATTCGGATACTAGTGGCTAGAGACCTCATGTATGATTGTTCTAACGGCAGGCCGCTGTTGTCGATAGTAGCGAGTCCGTGTCCGCAGACGCGAAAATTTTGTTTTACGTCTTTTGCAAAATTTGTCGTAAGGAAGCATGTTGATGCGCCTGTGGCGTTCCTAGACCTCTGGTAGGTTGCTCCGCTACCCTATTGAGCACCCCTGAAAGAATGCCGTGTCAGTCCCAGAAGGGGTTCCGAACCACTCCTTCCTGTGGATTTTAAAAAGATATCGAGTTTCAATAAGCAGTGAAATCGCAGCAGGAAACTCTAAAAAACGTGATTAACGAACAATACCTTTTTCTGGGAGTGTCGATCTGAACTAGTGGTTTAAGGGACAGTTGCGACGTAGCAAACACTAAGTATTTTTTGGGAAAATTTAACACCATTCGAAGAGAAAATATTTACTGTACAATATTTGTTTTAATACATATGCAAAAAGGCGTTAGATTTCTGTATATTTCTTCCAAAATATCAGAATCCAGCATATTTTACAGCAATTTTTTACGAGTGAATTTCTGCTGAACTACAAATGATTTTTGCAAGCAGATTTCACTGATACTGCATACACATATATTTTATTGAAAATAACTTACAAATAGTAGCAATATATAGGAAAAAAATATATTTCTTTTTTTGCTAAATCTCAACTTTTTTTGTCCTCCCATAATTTAAAGTTATCAGAAATATACCAAAAGTTTTTATATTGCATGAATCATACATCAAGATGTAGTTCAATGTATACAAAAATGAAACAAAAATACAGAAAAGTATAAAAAGGGCGTTGGATGTTTTTGTTATATACTGAAATAGCAGCTCAATGTAAAAAAAAATTTTTTTAGTAAAATAGGTCAAGAAGTTTGAACTGTGAGGACGTTGGCAAAACGTTTGGGTATATCAACAAATTTAATATAAATGAAAAAGAATGGGTATCTCGGCCAATTTTACAGTTGTTAAAAATTTAATTCTATCAGATGAAATAGTTAAAAAGTTCATATGCCATCAAGTAGTTTGAATATTTCGTTTTTTTTCTTATTTTTTTGCAATAAAAAGAAAAAATCCATAATAACTTGTTTATTATATTACACGTATTAAATACCGAGAACTTTCAGAGCATTGACAATAATTAGAAAGAACTACACATATTGTGTTAAAATAATTTTTGTTGTATACCAAACGCTTTGCCGCTGTTCATGGAAAAACTAATAAATTTTAACAGTTTCCCCCGCGAAGTAGCCAGCAAACCATTGGGCGTACAGAAATTTATCGTAAATAATAGATGTTTATATCGTCGAGTTATAAAAGCCAATTAAAAAATTTCATTTTTATCGACAAATGCGCCGAAAGAATTTGCATCATGATACCCAATTCATTAAACAATCGAAAAAGTAGGGCAACTCAAAAGAATAAAAAAACATGAAAACTTAAATTATGTTTTACACCCCGACTCAGTTTGAAATTTGCAGCAGCATATATATTAGGAAGCTTTAGACATTTTTTGTTAGAGAAAATCTTTGTCTGCCAAAGATTTGTCGCTGCTCATGGCGAAACATTTCAAAGTTGTTATCAAAGTTTCTCGTGTCAGGGCAAAAACTGTAGGGGCCATTACCCCACATATTAAATCTATAGAATTATGTATATCTTGCAGAGGTACACCAAGCTGTGAAAATTTCATTGACAATGATGTAAATCTTAAAAAAGTTACAACCTTTCTGTTCTAATTATTTTTTTGTAAAAAAATTTTTTTGCTACTAAAATATTTATGATAATTTTTTTATTTTTGTTCAATCATACAAAACTTTCAGCACAGTATACTTCTAGGCAAAGATTTACCATTTTTTGTTTAGATAATGTTATATGTAAACAGGCAGGTTTGCCGCTGCATATGGGGGAACTTTTGAAAATTTAGAATTGTTCACCATACAGGGCAAAGTCCGCTCCATACAATAAATTATACTTAACAAGAAATTAGATATTCTTCCCCA
Organism: Trachelipus rathkii; assembly: GCA_015478945.1. Classification (NCBI taxonomy): domain Eukaryota; kingdom Metazoa; phylum Arthropoda; class Malacostraca; order Isopoda; family Trachelipodidae; genus Trachelipus; species Trachelipus rathkii. The sequence continues at coordinate 6,744 of JABUQX010025043.1, read as the reverse complement.
ACGTATACTATCCGGAAAGTTTCGGCATGATCGCATTGAATAATAAAAGGTTATCGTGATTTTTCATTTTACATACATATCAAATGAATACCCCCCAAATCCGCCACTGAGGTATCTACTGTGAATAAATTATTTTTTGCATTTTGAAAATGACCAGGGCCATTCGATCAGGAAGCATTAATTCTTACACTAGAAAGTTGTTACAAAGCCTAAAATCATAGAATTGATGATTACTACCCTTAAAAGTTAGGAACCCCTACGCGCAACGTTCCCCATTAACTCTTGTACATTGTCTGCAGCGACGTGTTGTCGATGGTTCGAATCCTGGCACGAATGAAATTTTTTCTTCGCTTTATTAATGCAAATTTGTCCGCTACAAGCCTGTTGTGCACCCAGTATCGACGTGTGATCCCTGACTGTTGGTGGTTGCTCCTAGTAAACGGGAGAGCAAACATAGCAGACATGCCGTTTAGCCCAGGGCAGGGGTTCCAACCACCACTGTCTATGGATTTGAATAAATAAATCGAGTTTCAAAGGAGTGATCTGAAGCATAATAATAGCCGAGTTTTGGAAAACTTCCGTAAGATGCTTCTTTTTCTGGGGAGGCGGTACGCAATAGTGGTTCGTGCCTCCTGTACACTTGTGCAACAATTTCAGACGCTGTTGGTCGATGGTTCGAGTCCTGGTGCTGCGAAGTGATATTTTCTTATCGTACTTATATATTGCAAAATGTTGTCGCAACAAGCAGTTGTGCCAATGTCGGCGATTATTTGGCTTTGCTTCGGTTGCCCTGTAACCGCGGGCACGCCAGAAGAATGCCGTTGTAGGCCCCAGCAGGGTTCCAACACCCCTATCTATGGAATTAAAAGTATCGAGTTTCAAAGGAGTGAAAATCGAAGCAGGAATACATGAAACTGTAAGAGAACTTTATTTTTTTGTATGGTGTCAATCGGACTAGTGGTGGAGAACTTCCTGTACATTGGTCTAACCGGTGACGCTGTGTTAGACGGTTCGAGTCCTTGTTGGCGCGAGTGAAATTTGTCTTCGTCTTATTAGTTGCAAAATTTATCGCAACAAGAATGATGTTCCATGTCGGCCGTGGCGCTGACTTGTTGAGTTGCTCCTTGTAACATGGAGCAAACTAGCGACTGCTGTGTAAACCGGCGTAAGGGGTTAAAAGCACCTTCAGATGGGATTTGAATAGTACCGTTCAAAGCAGTTGTATATCGCAAGCAGAGACTCCACTGAAAACTGTTCCGAGATCCTTCTTGTTTCTGGAAGGCAGATCGACTAGGTGGTAGAACCTCCTGTACTATGTCATAACGGAGACGCTGTTGTCGCATGGTTCGAGTTCTGGCGCGAGCGTAAAATTTTTCATCGTCCTATTATTGCAAAATTTATCGCACAAGCATCTTGTGCCATGCGGCGTTGATTGAACGTGGTTGGGTTGACTTCCGTAGTAACTCCAGGAGCACTATCAAATGCGACGTATAAATTGCAAAATAGGTAGGCACCCTCTATCTCTTTCATTCTCCATTACTCTTACACCATTCCACTTCCTACTCCACCCAACCTCTTGGCTCCGCCTCTTCCCCCAGTATTACGGTTTAATACTAATCTAATATATATATATTATATATATATATCATATATATATATATTATTATAAAATACTAAATATTAATATATATATATATATATATATAGTATATATATATAATAGATATATATATTTATATAGCTATTATATATATATAGCATATTATTCTTTTCAGATTGAAATTCCTTTGTCAGATTTCGATATAGTTACATCATGATATCCAAAAGAAAATTAATAATTACTATACGTCTTGAAGAAAATCACCAATAAGTTTCTGCACTGTTTGGAGAATTAGTTGAAGTACTTTTCTGGCAATAAATTTTTCACGTACAACAATATTTTTTGAAAAAATTATGCAAAGAAATCTAGGTTCCGCTTTCATACTCCGCTGCGCTCCAGATTCCGGTTGCTGGGATCCGACTAATGTTCTGGCACTTATTTGAAAATTGTTAAGACGACGTCTTCTGGCAATTAAACTTTCACAAAAAAAATATAGGAACAAAATTATACCCAGAACCCGGCTCCGTTTCCGACTCCGGATCTGGATCCAACTAAAGGTTTCTGCACTATTTGAACATTGTTCAACACGTCATATTAAAAAAGCAATTTTTATCTAAAAAAAATATTTCTTTGAAAAATTGTAATACAGGGATCGCCTCTAATCTTCCGGCATCCGGTTCCGACTTCCGGATCCTGATCCGACTACGTTTTTGAAACTATTTTGGAAAATTAGTCGAGGTGAGTCTTCTGCATACATTTCTCTCAAGCTAAGAAAAATATTTTTGAAAATATTTATAGCAAGATCCGGCTCCGGATCCGACTCACGATCAGCCTCTAAAACCTTCAGACTAAGAATTCTCCAATATTTGAAAATTTATCATCAGAATCTCTTTAATAAATGTTTCACCTAAAAAAATATATTCTTAAAAAATAATTTCAAATACCCAGGCACCGGGCTCCGGGTTTTGCGCTCGATCCGGCGTCCGAATCCGACTTAAGTTCATTACTAATTGAAAATTGGTCCGAACACGTCTTCTGCAACTATAGGTTAAGGTGTGAAAAAGATATGTTTTTTAAGAATTGATGTGTATATAAGACCTTAGGACATAACCCCTGCGTCCCGCTCCGAGTGCGCTTCGTGCTTCGGATCTGACTAGTTTCTGCACTCTTTGAAAATTGTTTGATTTATATTTTATTCTTAACATTTTCACAAAAAAAATATTTTTCTGAAATAAACTCATCGACAACGGCTCCGAGACTATGCGACTGCCGCTCCGAAACCGAATCCGATCGATTAAAGGACTCTTGCACTCTGAAAATTGATTCAGCAGAGTCATTTGGAATAAATCGTTCACGTCTAGAAAATTATGCTTTTGAAAAGAAATTATATAGCCAAGGATTAAAGCTCCGACTATGGCATCCGAGATCCGGAACACGACTAAGGTTATTGCGACTATTTGAATTTGACCCCTCCCTCGCTACGTTTCTCCGCTCGGCATGTAAATTTTTCACACTTAAAAAAATATTTGTTTTGAAAAACAATCTCATACCAGAGCTCCGGCTAATACTCCAGCTCTGACTTCACTTTCGGCTCAGGATCTGACTAAGATTTTTGAGACTATTTGGAAATTGTTCAGTTCGTCTTCTGGCAAATCAAAGTTTTTCACCTAAAGAATTATTTTTATTTAAAAAGAATCATACCCAAGATCCGGCCTCCGGCTCCGGCTCCGGATCCGACTACGGTTTCTGAACTATTTGAATATTGTTCAGCACGCTTTCTATCAATAAAATTTTCACGTAAAAAAAATTTTAGAAAATCAAACCCTGGCTTCCGACTCCGCTCGACTTTGAAGTCGGCTCCGGGCTCCGAGCTCCGACTCAATCCGGATACGATAAGGATTCTGCACTTATTTGAAAATTGTTCAGCAACTTCTTCTGGCAATAAATTTTTTCATCTAAAAAAAGATTCTTGAAAAAATTTATACCCAGGATACGGCTCTCCGGAGCCGGAATCCGGATCCGGATCCGGACCTGACTAAGTTTCGTTTCATGCACTATTTGACAAATTGGTGTCATGCTTTTGCTTGGCCATTAATTTTGTCACCTAAAAACTATTTTTTGATAAAAATTACATTACCAAGTTCCGCGTCCAGGGCTACCGACTTCACCTCTGCGGCTCCGTCTGACTAAGGTTTCTGCACATTTGAAAATTGTTCAGCAGACGAATTCAGGCAATAAATTTTCATCTAAAAAAATATTCTTTCTCGAAAAGATTAAGTATACTATTGCGCGGCTCTGACTCTGCGCTCGACTTGCTTCGGACTCCGGCTCCGACTCCGGATCCGGAGCCCGGCTAAGGATTCTGCACTATTTGAACACTGTTCAGCACGTCTTCTGGGCCAGCAAATTATTTCATTTAAAAATTTTTCTTTTCTTTAAAAAAATTCTTCCTAAGAATCCGGCTTCCAAATCCGGTCCCAGCTCCGGATCGGATTTCCAACTTAGGTATTCCTGCACTAATTTGAATATTGTTCAGACACTTCGTGCTGCGCAAAAATTTCAACCTAAAAAAATCATTTTTCGAAAAAAATCCAACTACGGCACCAGCCGGCTCCGGCTTCGGCTCCAACTTCGACTTGGCTACCCGACTCCGGATCCGGCAGTCCGACTATAGTTTCTTGCACATTTGAATGAATTGTTTCAGTCGTCGTTCTGGCATTAAAGCTTTTCACCTAAAAAAATATTTTTTGAAAAAATTCTAAGTCCCGTGGCTCCGCTTCCAGGCTCCGGCTCCAGGCTCCGGGGCTCCGACTTGCACTCATGCCCAGGTTCCACCTTCGGCTCCGGATCTGACAAAGTTCGTGCTACCATTTGAACGATTGTTCAGAGATACGTGCTTCTCGGCATTTAAATGTTTCCATCTCTAAACATATATTTTTACAGAAAACCCATGACTTCCCAGGATCAAGCTACGACTCCGGCTCCAGCTCCAACTTCGGCTTCAGGTCCGGATCCGAATAAGGTTTGTGCACTAGGGAGGAATTGTTTCAGAATCTTCTAAAAAATATTCTTCGAAAAAAAAATGATACTCCGGCTCCGGCTCGACATCGCACTCCGGCTCTGACTTCGGAAATCCGTTACACTGTGATCCGGGAATCCGCAAAGGATTCTGCCTACTATTATTGAAATTGTTCAGCAACATCTTGCTGCCAATAAATCTTTTCATCTAAAAAAAATGCATATTCATGGTAAAAAAATATTATTACGTTCCAGCTCCGGCTCGGCTCCGGCTCGGCTCCGGCTTCATTTATTTGGACTGAGTAAAATCGCGAAGAATGAAGCTCAGAGGTTGGAGAATAATGAAAAACAAAATTAAGACTCTTTTCTCATAATTATAAATTAAAACCATTTTTTGATCACTACAACCTGAATGGTGGCAATTGTTGCTTGGATTGAAATTTGTTTACGTTCGACACCTCTCTAACGATATCATTTCTGTATCTTAAAAAACGTATTAGGAATTTTTAGGAAAATATATATGCATAAGTTTACACACTGATGATTTCAGGAAGGACAGTTTTTCTACTAAGTTATTGTAATAAAAATAAGATATATGTGAATAATTTGAACTTTTGCGTTTACCAAATAAGTCTTACGTTATGTAACGTCTTACCCCTCACATGCACCATAGTACTGCTGGCACCAGCCTCATCCCACATTCACCACAGCCACATGCAGCCATCGAGCAAGCTCAACCCTCCGAAATAAAGATCTCTCCCAGCATATCCGGAACTTTTCGTATACAACCAATACCCAAACAGGATCCGCACCACACCAAACCACAATACTAATCGACACGCTATCATTCTCCCAACAAACCAAATACCGAGACCTCACAAGCAAAAGCACTCAAATCGGAATACGGCAGACACACCACCACTTGATTCAATGGGACCAATCTGTGCAGCGATATCGCACATACTGCTCCTCTCTACAACCATCAAACATCTGGCCAACTCTATGATACACCGCCCCAACAACTGCAGTATATCAACCATCATCACGACTTACCTACTAACCGAGGATATCGAACAGCAACATTAATCATAAATGTTTACACTCAGAGTGTAAATGTTTGCTAGAGGTTGTCGATAACCATGTCGATTCCGCGACTTCCTAGATGACACTCACTCCGAGATTAATCGTACCGTCGCTGAAACCTCTGTGCAGAACATGAGTATATTCGCCCGGTTGCCCAGGTAGGGGTAGTGAGGTGAGGTGAGGAATTGCTACCAGATCATAACTTCTTTACCTCCTATTCGCTTCGCAGATCCTCCCTCTTCACACACTTACGACCTTACATGAGTGGCGGCGATACCTTACTGCCTGCTAGATTAATTGCTGCCGCAAGCTAGTGAGTTTCTCAAGGTCGACGTTAGCCGATCTTTTTAAGTAGCTCACCTACATATTCTCGGTATCGTTATTACGTCTATGGCCAAAGAACTTCAAGTTTCCCCACCCTTTATTGGGGGCGACATGTGTCACCTTGTTCTCTCGAGTCTTTCAAACCGAGGTGTAGATCTCGTCTATACTATCTCGCTTTTTCTGGCCTCGAGGCTTTGCTCTCTCAGACATCAGGACTACACGGATTATATATAGGATTACTATCACAACCTTCCCTACTTACTTCAGCTCTCCCGAATGATTATCGCCCATATGCGGATCCACACCTTTTCACCCTGATGTCCACAGCTTGCTATATACTAGATGTTGATTATATTTAAATCGCGCTCAATAGTGACCAGGTTAACCTCCAATGGCTCTGAACATAAACTTTGCACGCTAGCGCCAATTGTTAGAACCCACAATTGCCTAGGACGTGGCCGTTCATGATCGTAGCGGAGTGGCTTCTTTTCGATCCGAGCTACAGCTATCCCTCTGACTCTTTCAATAAGCGGTTTTCGACATGTTTGATGATAGCTGTTAACCATCTTCCGAGGCAAGTATCATTAATTGACATGCGGAAAGCATTGATCCCACGATCTATTGATGTATGCTTCGCAACCGCCTTGGGTAGATTCCAGAGTGTGCACAGCTAACCGGGAGAGAAAAAACGTTACAGGAAAAACAGAGATCTCTGCTCA
>JABUQX010025042.1:0-12447 GCA_015478945.1 Trachelipus rathkii | reverse complement strand
CTAGAATATATATTATGAACAAACTGGATTATTAAAGAGGGAAAATTCAACTATGACTTAATGATAACAACCAATTTAAAATTACTTTGATAAAATTAACAACATAACAATATTAACTAAAAAATATATTAACGAACGCTTATGATAATAAAAATAAATAGAAATTATTATTGACAAAATTAAAAGAAACTCGGTTTTATTCAATTATAAGAATCCTATTTATAAGGATTGCTGTCACTTCTATATTAAGTATATCACATTTAAGAGCATAGAAAAACTTGTCTGTAGCATTAAAATCCTACCATTCTTTTAGACCTGGTTGATAGATTGCTTATCATAATTGTGTCTTAAGAAACGAAAAGACAATGTTTTAAGTTTACTTTAAGCATGATCATAATTGTTAACTTAATTAGTCTTAAAAAATTATCCTTTTGTACACATGTCATTGAATAGTTATCTCGACTTCGATAGATGTTCTCCAATTTATACTACACTTGTTTTCAGTCCAAAATTGGAACCATTGTGCTACTAATGTAACATATTTTTAGTTCATAATTTGATAAGTAATAATTAAAAGGATTTTGTCTTTTTAAGGAGAAAACTCATTACCAGAGTTTCGTAATTTCCTAGAGTGTTGAATCCTGATATCCTTATTGAGTTCAGAAAGTTATTCTAGTGAGGAACATTATTAGAGAGTAAAAATTAAAGTTTCAGTGAATTCTTGCGATTAATTGGAAGCTCTTTCAATCTTAAAATAGGATTTTTCCTCATCTAGTCTTTTAACATCTTTGCCTACCCCACACCAGAAAATTAAATATAATTTACTATTTCTGACTTTTCTGATATATTAAAGTCTTTATATTGGAGAAATTCGAAAACAGCTGATTAACTTTGCAATAATTTAGAATTCAATATCAGCCTTGATTTTTATAAAAGTTATTTGAATTTATTTCCAAGTTTCTAAATAGTTATTTTCTGTACACTCTAGTTTAATTTTCTTAAAAATAATCTTTGAAAACAATATTACATGAGAAGAAGAGAATATATTTATTTTACCATTTCCCGACGCCGTTTACGTCTTAAACTTGAGAGCATTTCAGAGATTAATTCTTGTGAGCGAATGAGTCTTAAATTGAATATTTTTAAAATAATTAAATTAAAATTGATATTTAACCTACCACATAATACATTAAATTTATGTTAATGTATGGTCTGCGTGTTTTGATGTAGAAGGCCTCCGCAATTTAAAGTTTCTGGACTTCACAACACGATCTGAATATTGTGAAGTGTTTAGAAATAATTCTAATAGTTGATTGACCATGTGCCGTTTTGAAATGTTCGAAGATTTTGCTGGACGTTAGCGATGTTGATATGCCCTGTCCGACAATCGATTCGTCGTGAAACCAATATATGTCGACTGAATTATGTACAGTCTGACTTCTAGAGTAGGCAGTGATTTAAAATTAGGTATACACAGACCTGATGTACGTTTGTATCTGTTCAAAGCATCTCATATGCTTAGACTAACTGATGTGGTGTAGATTAAACTGAGATTGTTTGTAATTGTTCATTTTTCTTTTTATTTCTTCTAGACTTTATTTTTTAGAATAATTTTTTTTTTACCACGATTGTTGTAAGAAATAATGGTTAGTTCTCTTTAGATATCTTTTGCTGCCAGTGCTTACTAAAAATTATTAGAATATTTGATAGGATGTCATAACATTTCATACTTACTATTATATCGCATACTGTTTTTGAGAAACTTTTTCACTAAGATCGAATATTATATCGTAATATTTCATATGTATTATATTTTACTATTTCTTATTATTAATAATAATTGTTATGTACATGGTTTTATTAATTAACCTTTATCAACATGATATTGTTGAGATTGACACAGTTTATATCTATTAAAATTTATACTTATTTCTTATGCGGCAAATTTTCTTCATCAAAAGTTTACTACAATGTTTTAATAACATAGGTTTTAATGTCACTCATGTTAACGTAAAGGAACAATGTAAGTCGTTGACCATGAAGGGTAGTGTACGCCATTTACCCATATTCAATTATACAGACTGAGAAAGAATGCCGATGAAGTTGAATGCCGTGATAGATTTAGCCCATCAGAATTAATATTGATTTTTTTAGTTCTAAAAACAGTATTAAGTACAATTTATTACAACGTATAGAAAACGGGATGTAAAATATGTTAAATGCTTAGGAAAGTCCAAGCATGAATATATGAACTGATGTATATGTTCTATGTTCCTAAAGATAGTGAGCGTGTCGTCGACATATCTTATATAGAAAATAAGGTATGGTATTAAAGTTGCTTTTATTTTACACGAGGCGTTGGTTCCAGATTTGACATATAGAAGTCTGCAAATGTAGTTCAAAGGGTGAGACTATATATATACCCATCCGACCATCCATCTAGATTTGTATATATTAATATATAATAGTTCGTACTTTTCTAATGTCAATAGTTTGATAATATAATGTTAATACAACAACATTAATAAAAGGATTTCCTACATATTCGTGTGTTTTACTGATATTCTGTAGGGTCCTATATAGTTATTTGAGTGAGTATATTATTCATATTAGTACTTCGTTAATAATTCTATTATGATCTAATCGTTTCTCAAGAAACTTGATAATTATATAATATATTAATATAAATATATTAATTGTATATATTTCTAGTTAGAACAAAGCCTCTACATCAAGAGAGGCAAATTTATTAGTGTCTTGTGGCTTCAAGTTTTTAAGTTTGATAATTTGTATACATACCGTTATTTATTTTTGAATTATACATTTTAATTAATGTAAAAGTAATAAGTTATTTATAGATATGGATACGTCGATAATGCATCAGTAATATGTTATCAGAATTAATTGTAGGCAATTTCGTGCATTATGTAAATCCGTTTCCGCTACATAGATCATTACAGCTATCTCAAAGGTTTGATATTTATCTGTAAGTTTTTGTGCTGCCATTATATGGAGCTAATCCTTAATATTCATTTATCCTGAGTCTCTATAAATCTATAATAAATATCCTAAGTTGCTTTTATTTTGTCTCAGAAATATCTTCTATTTTTCCAATTTCATATCGATTCTTATAGTAATTAATATTAATAATATTTTAGATATATATTGTTAGTTTTATCAGATAGTTAATTTTTTAAATTTGGTGTTAATCATTTACTGACCCTTAAACTTATTGTGCCTTGTAATAATCAGATATATGTATTACACTAGTACATATATACTACTTACCACACTACTTTTATCTGGCGTTTGAATAACTATGTCATATTATTAATTTATATAAGGCTCTAAAATATGCTATTTTTACATTTCATCTTTTAGGTGAGGTTATCTGATAATTGTATGGTTCTCTTTTTTAATGTAAAAACGTTTTAAATATAAAAGAAAAGTTTAAGTTATTATGCTCATTTAATTATAATGACTATTTGTTATAATTGAATAGTCTCTTAAAAATTGATCTTTTGAGTATTACTAAATGTCAGATTTATTTGATAAATAGTTATGTATATCCTCCGATATAGATATTTCCATTTTACTACACTTTGTTTTCTCATAGTCAATTAATTTATAATTAATTAAAGAATGGATGTCTTTACATTTAGTGTTTATATTTCAAAATTATGAAGTTAATTATAAATAAAATAGTATTGTGTACTACCCTATTAAGAGAGAAACTCATTATATTACCATAGTAGTTTCTGTAATTTCTAGTCATGTGTATTGTAATCTAATTACTTTATTGAAATCTCTCAGAAAAGTTAATCTTAAGTGTATAGGAAATCTATTATATAAGATGAAGTGATATAAATTAAATAAGTTATCTCATTGATTTCTTGAAGACAATTAAGACATACGTCCCTGATTCAATCTTTATGATTATAATTTTTCATTCATAGTTTTTAATTTCATTTTAAAAGTAGTCTTGGAGTTATTGTGAAATTCTTTTAACTTAATTTCCCTATTCTGAAGTTCTCTATTATAAAGTCTTATATAATTGAGAAAGTGTGATAACAGATACGAGAAATATTTGGCCGTTCGGCAGTTCAATAATTTAGTGATATATATAAAATCAGCTTTGATTTTATAAAAGTTTTTATAATTTTATTCCAAGTCTTCTAATATTTATGTTTATTTCTGATACAGAGTGCTATTTTATAACAATGACGATAGCCGTAAAAGATTTAATTTACATGATAAGAAGAAATATATACACTTTGTTACATATGTTAACTAATTTAGTCTCTAAAGTTGAGACATCTCCTTAGAATAATTCTGCAGAGCCAATGTGTCTTTAAATGTGAAAGTTTAATAAGAACATAGTGTGTAATTATGATATTATTACTCTAAAAATAATTACATATTATAAATTTTATGATTAATGTTTTATACTGTGATTTCTGACCGATATTATCAGGTCACGAGGTAGATACAGTACTGGACATATTTTAAGTTTTTCTGTGGACATAGTTAATAGCAAATTATCTTCCTATGTGATATTTACATTAGCTCTTATGCATCTAAATCTGATTTATCATGTGTTATATCGTTTTGAAATGTTTCGATAATTTTGTGGACTATGTAGCGATATGTTATATTGATGCCCCTGTATTCACTGACATAGTTCGATCGTACTGATGTAAAACCAATAAATGTCGCATCGTACAGTTCTTGACCTCAGGGCATTATAATGGTATACCTAATACGTATGATGGTGTTCTAGTTATCAAAGCTTATATTACACTTGCTGGTAAAGGAATATAATGGACAGTTGTTATTTGGATTTTATGGTATAATTAGACTATTCACACTCTTATCAAATTATTTTTGAGGTGGTCTTATTAAGTTTTTGATATAGTGTTAGAAGAGCTATTCATAAAATATTTCTACCACTTCCCCTTCTTTCTTCTCCCGTCTATTACTATCATTATTATGTTTTCCTTATTAAAGATTGCGATATATTTATTAATTTTAGTTTTTAGATATTTTACTATATAATTATTTATTTACTTATCTTTGTTATAATAAGTTGAAAATTTAAACCAAATATTATTAGGTTATCCTAGATTTCTTACAAATGAATCATCAGTTATAATTATAAAGATAATAGGGAAGTTGGTCCAGAATCACTTCTTTATCTGGAATTTTTCCTAAGTCAACATATAATTATGTATATGCTTTGTCTTATTTAATAAGCTGTGAAGTATTTATATTAATATAATACAATAGTAATTCTTTAGTATAAATTAAGTCCGCGTGAATAAGGACCCAAGTCAATTAACAATGAACCTAATATTATCATAGTTGGGTTTGACATGAAAATGCTGTTTAGATATTAGTCTAGCATGAGAATTATTAGCTGGTTTTTGTTATGTATATATACTGATATAAAATACCTTTTTCATAAGTTGATGTAATTACTTCGAATATTAGTATATATAATAATAATAAAAACTCTATGAAATTCCTATTATTGAATAATGAACGTTTTATTTAAGACAGCTATAATGATTTTCAAAGCAAAGATAAGTATAGTATGTCGCTATCGACTTATATCTTATGTATTAAAAAATACGGGACGTTAAAGTGTTTTGTTTCTAATAACGATAGTTAGTATTTGTTTGTCTCAGATATTGGACATATAGAAGTCTGCAAATGTTATTTTAGGTCATAGTATGGTGAGTATACCTAATATCGACAATACTCCATCAGTTTGTATATGATATATGTTTTCTTAAATTTAAACGGTTAGTTTTGGGCTATTTATCACTACCAACAAAATTAATATAATAAATGTTCCTTAATAGTTGTTCCAATATGTCGTTTTCATTTAGCGTCTATTAATATTATTGTGTAAAGTGTTTTACTTATTTCATTTAAATTATTTAATGTCAATCGTTATTCAAGGTAAACTAATATACATTTGCTGAACAAACTCTACATCAAGCGTGCTAAAAATATATAATAGTGGTTTCTTTGGGCCTGGTTCGTATTATAAATATTGCATTTACGATTATAATATTTCATATATTTGATATAGACATTGAAAGGAATAAAACGCATTGTTTTAACTTTCCATTTTAGTCTGCCTATTTATAATTGACTTGATTATATACATGAATATTGTGAGTGATTATGCAATTTTCGTGTATTATACCGTTCCGCATAATATGTATTACAGGTCTCAAAGGTGTATTTTCTGTTTTCTTTTTATTGTAGTCTGTGATCATTGCATATGTCTTAATACTCTGCCTTTTAATTATAAAATATCCAGTTCTCTTCTAATTATTTGTCAGAAATTCTTTTGTATTTTATTTCATAATCGATTCTGTTAATGTATTAATTTTGATTATTATAATTGTTAGTTTATCTTAGTAATCTATCAAGTATTATGACCAGTTGTAGTTATAAAATTATGGGAGTCACATCTATTGAACATATTATATGTTGAAAGATTCTTTTCTTATATTATTTATTTGATGTTCCATGCATTTATGTTTGTACATAACAAACCTTTCCAATTTACTGTCATGATTTTTTTTTAATTCATAGAATATTAGTACTGTCTTTATCATTATCTATTTGTGTACGTATTAATTACATACTTGTGGTCTTTTAAAGAAACGTAAAATAAGAAAATTGTTTTAAAGTTAGCTTGAAGCATGGATCATAATTGGTATAATCTTGTAAATAAGTCTTAAAATTGATTCTGTAGTGGGTTTTAATGCTTAATTAGCTGTCACGACAATTCACTCTTTTCTCCAATTTAATACAATCTTTTTGATTTATCTCCGTAAGTTCCAAAATTGAAGTATAATACCATTGTTAAGATCATTGGATGTTTTAAATTTGTGTATTTAGTTACAAATTATTAAAAGTTTAATTAATAAAATATTTAGGTTTCATTCTTTTAAGGAGAATACTTCAATTATCTTTCACTTAAAGATCTTTAGAGTCTAGATTCTATATAATGTTTCTTTGCCAGTGGTTTCAATGCTAGTCTGGATGCAATGCTAGTCCCTCAGACGATGTTAAAAGCAATAATTCAATCTGTACCGGGTTGCTGGCCTTGTCGCCCTAGCAAAAAATATATACTAAGATATATATATAATATATATATATAATAACTATATATATATATTACATATATATATATATATATATATATGAAATATATATATATAATTATATATATATATATATATATATATTATAATATATAAAAATAATATATTATAATATAATTATATATATATATGTAGTATACATTCTATAGTCTATATATATACTATATATATAATAGTTATATATATATATTATATATATATATATATAATATTAATATATATATATAATATATATAGTATACATAATACTCACATTATCAGCATATATAAATATATATAAATATATTATACTAACTATATATATAATATATACTATATATATATAATTCCATTTTGTGGCTGGATCTCGCGTCCTCTCCAACGACCATGCTCGTCTGACACCCACCTCATCACGCCTCTGGCTTCGCATGCCCTCAACCGGTGTTCGCCCGCTCCTGGTGAGCTAATCTAACCCTTGCCGGGTATATATATATATAATAATAGTATAACATATATTATACTATATATATATAATATATATATATATAAATAATTATTTATATTAATCTAGGGCGACAAGGCCAGCATCCGTTACCTCAATTGTCATTGCTTTTTAACACCCAATGACCTAGCGTTTACACGTCACTGCCAGAAGCTAACATCAGATAGAATGCTAGACTCTAACAGATCTTTAAAGTGAAAGAGTTTGCATAGCTAGACTTTAGAAGATGCTAATGCCGACTAGTCATGAGTAAAAATCCTACTCCTATCGCATGGATGAAGATGGCGAGACAAAAGGTTTATGTGTTCTTGTCTCCGATCCGAAGAATAAATTAGTTGTAAAGGTAAAAAGGCTCAAAGTAATTCCCTTTGCGAACCACAACCAAACCCATTTCGTTCATTACGGTCGAATAATAAACTTTCCGACACCCCAGCTTGCAATCATGTTTGTGGTGCATTGAGGGTTTAAGCCAATTGTTGTGCTCAAGTTACACTACAATTGGGTGGTACATATTGCCCCTTGGGAAGACAATTAAAAATATAAGGAATTTATTTTTTTCGTTTCTGTATTTGTTTTTGTTTTTTGTTTTTCACTTGTTACTTTTTTTTGCTTTAAAGACAAAGACAAATTTCTCACATAAAAACAAAAAACAAAAAACAAAAACACAAAATGATCAAACAGACAAACATAAATCCTTCATATGGTTTACATCTGTTTCCGAAGCGGCAAATTTACCCTCACTCTCAATTGTAGTTCACTTGCAACAAAATTGGCTTAACCCTCAATTCAAACCAAACATATTTGAGCTGGGGTTTGGAAGTTAGAATCGACCGTAAGCTGAACGAAATGTGGTTTGTTTGTTCCAAGGATACTTGGACCTTTGTTAACCCGCTTTAAACTAATTTATTTCTTCGATCGAGGAGAAAGAACACATATAACCTTTGTTCTTCGCCATCTCATGCAATCATTGAAATGGATATTCAACCTGCTAGTGAGATTAGCATCTCTTCTAGACTCTATGTCTGCAAACCTCTTTCACTAACAGATCTTTTATCAATCTAGATGCGAAAGATATGATTTTCGGTGCCATTTGTATTTCATTGCTTTTCCTCACGTTGGTACAAGCAATGAAATTAAAGGACGGTTTGCATAGGCCTTATGGCATTCTGAGAAATTTTTCATATATATATAATAGTATATATATATATAATATCATATATATATATATTAGTATAATATATATATATATATATATATATATAATCTTATTGTATATATATATATAATAATTATTATATATATTTTATATAATACTATATATATAAATATATATATATATATCATATTATAATAAATATATATTATTATATATACTATATAATAGAATAGTATATATTAAATATAATGTATATTATTATATTATATATAATATAGTATATATACTAACTATATATATATATATATATATATATATTACTATATATATATATATATAATGATATATATATAAATATATATATATACATATTAACTGTTATATATATTATATATATATATATAATAGTATATATATATTATAAATAATATATATTATATATAATATATCTTATAATAATATCATTATATATAATAATATATAGATATAATAGTATATAGTATATATGAATATATATTATATATTATACTATATATATATATACTATATAATATATATATATATATATATATATATAATATATATATATATATCCACTCCTAGACTCGTGCTTGCTCGTGCTTAGCAGCGAGTCTATCATTAAGCGATCGATGTCTTCTCACAAATTCTCGTAAAGTTGCACGATTAAATTCTCTTATTTTTTTTTTGCCAAAATTGGTCATAAAAAAAAAATATATTCACAATATATATATATATTTAATTTGAATTCTGCAAAAAAAAAAAAAAAAGTGTAAGAAAATTATTCGCTCGATTGAATAATGATATTGTTCAATCAATTATAAAAGCTTGCTGCTTGTGCTTCTTCCGCAAAAAGCAGGAGAAATAATTTGAAGACAGTATATCACTATACATATTCGATAAAACAACTTAAAAATCACGAACATATGCGCTATGTGGGTAAATACTTGTCTTCGAATGTTTCTCGGATCCGCCTTTTTCGGAGAAGCACAAGCAGCCACCCTTTAATATATTGGATTGAAAAAATATACATTATTCAAATGCGATAATTCTTACACTTTTTTTTTTTTTTGCAAATGTTAACTCATTTTAATATTCACTATGTTAAATATTATTATTTTCATTATGAGCAATTTTGGCAAAAAAAAAATAAGGAGAATTTAACGTCTCGTAACGTTTTTTACAAGATGTTGGTATACGTAAGATCTGATCGTTTCTTATATGATGATGAACTCTGTGTTTTCTCAGCCACGACAGCCACGATGTGCTAGAGTGCGATATATATACTGATAATATATAATATATATAATGTAGTATAATATATATGCACATATAAATATATATATCATATCTAAGTATTATTATATATATATACAGTATATATATTATATATAGTATATATATATAGTAGTATAATAATCATAAATATATACTAATAATATATATATTTAAAATATGAATATATATAATATATATATATATATATAATCTATACTATAACAGTATATATGTATTATATATAATATATATTATATATATATATAATATATATATATTATATATAATATATATATATATATATATATATATCTAGTATCGTATAGTATATATATATATAGATAGGGCTTTATATGGGTAGACATATATATAAGTAGTATGATAGACATATTTATAGTGATATTATATAATATATATAATATCATATATATATAATATATAATAGTATAATATATATATAATAATATATATAGGACTATATTTTAATATATACTATATATATATCATTATTTATATATTATGTATATCTATATATATACTATATGATATAATAATATATACTATATATATATAATCTATGATATATAAATAATAATATTATAGCGTATTCGTAGGGCGGAATCAATGGAGGGCGACAAGGCCAGCAACTCGGCCCTTTAATTTCATTGCTTTTAACATTCGAGGACTAGCATTGAAACCACTGGCAAAGAAACATTATATAGAATCTAGACTCTAAAGATCTTTAAGTGAAAGAGTTTGCATACTAGATTTAGAAGATGCTAATCCGACTAGCAGAGTGAAAATCTATCCTATGATTGGATGAAGATGGCGAAGAAAAAGGTTTATGTGTTCTTTCTCCGATCGAAGAATAAATTAGTTTAAAGGGTAAAAAGGTCAAAGTAATCCTTTGGAACACAACAAACCCATTCGTTCATTACGGTCGAATTTAAACTTCCAACCCCAGCTCAATATGTTTGGTGAATTGAGGGGTTAAGCCAATTTTGTGCCAAGTTAACTACAATTTGGGTGGTAATATTTGCCCCTTGGGAACAATTAAACAATATAAGATTTATTTTTGTCTTTTGTATTTTGTTTTTGTTTTTTGTTTTTTGTTTTTATGTGAGAAATTTGTCTTTGTCTTTAAAGCAGACCCACATAAAAGTGAAAAAAAAAACAGTTGTAATAATGAAATAAAAAGGATGAAACAGACATTATTTTTTTAAAAAAATTATGAAATTTGGATTCTGTGATCCAAATTCATTCTCTTCACTAAATGCAAATAGGAAGAGAGATAGATGATGCTCAACATTTACTTAATTAAACTCGTATACATTAACGCTGATAAAATTCGGAAAGCAGATATAGCGGTACGCCTGAATACACAGGATACACATAACCATACAAATACGTCTGAATACAAAAAAAAAAAAAAAGTGGGGGTAAATTTGATTCATTCCCAATTAAAATAGGAAAATGAAATGCGAAAAAATCTTTTTTTCATAAAATGGAAAAGTTTATTCTCCAAGAGAGAATAAACGAAAGTGCAAATTGAATAATGAAACGTAACAAGTCCCGCTAAGAGCTAATGGTAGAGGTTATATTCGGGCGTGTCACAACTCCGCATGTGAGAATACAACCACACAGTTAAAGTCTGAGATCACAGTCAGAGTAAGAATCTCACTGATTTCAATCTCTCCAACCCTCAGTGGCGCCAGACGAAACAACTTAGAGTGAAAGTTCAGGAGAAATAAAACTCTTTTGGGCGTGATCTTTCATACTGACTTGCTAATGAAAATATGGGAAGAAGAAACTTGTAACACAATTAATAGAAGTTGACGATTTAGTTCTCATGAATAACTAGGAAATAGATTAAAAACTTTTTTTCTTTAGCAATCTTCTCAACAATTATATATAACTATCATATATATATATTAATAATATACTAACTATATATAAAATAATATACTATCTATATATAGATATATATTATATAAGTATACTAATATCAAAAAGATATATAATTATAATAAGTATTATATATTACTGGGTGAAAAACTAGTGGTGAATCCATGAACACCCACCAAAGAGGTAGCATATAATGGGGAATCAAGATAGATCTTTATCATTAAAGGTCGCATCATGCGTCCCCGATCACACCGGCTGGTTGAAAAATATAGTAAAAGAAGAATCATAGGAGAAATTCAAAAAATATTGAGACATTTATAACTATGCTTAAAATGAATGAGCTCTAGCAGGTTAATGGTGAAAGTCAGAAGTGAGCAAATGTAAAGAATGAGAAGAGGTGTAATAACGACTGTGACAAGAGTCTC
>JABUQX010025041.1:0-23992 GCA_015478945.1 Trachelipus rathkii | reverse complement strand
TGCCCCGATCGAAGCGTAAGTGGGGACCTTGAAGATTTCTTTACGTCGATATTTAATTTAAGAATGGATATTCACGATCACATGCATCATTTTATTGGTTAGTTTTTTCTATGTTCTTATAACTTTTTCCAAATTCATCACTCAAAACTATCCGTGAACCTTTCGTTTTTTCCTCAAAAAACGGATAGTGAACGTTTCGTAATTACCGGTAGACGATCCTCGGAGGGATCGATCCGCTGGCCGGGTTGCCTCGTACGCTCACTAGTAACAATATATGACCAGTTTCATCGATTACCACTAATAAACGACCTCAAACGACTCAAACGGCAAATATTTCAGGTACGCGTTTAGAAACCATCTTTTACTTAGAAACTCGTTTAAGGCGTAATAATAGTTCCAATAGTGACGTTTCGTCGGAACCGTTATAACTAAAAAGGTCTAAATCAAAATCACTCTCCAAAAAGCGACTCGGGAAAAAGAGAAATTTTTTTTTTCAAAGGTTTAACTTATACCTTCGATTATAAAACGGGTACATAATAAACGTTCACATAATCATAATTAAACGGCCAAACGATAGTTCATCCGGAAAATATATGCAGATATTGGATGGCGTTCGAGGTCAGTTTTTATGGTAATCGGAGAAACGTCATATATTTTATAGTGACGCCGTAGAGAGAGAACCCGGCGCGCTCGATTCCTCCGAGGATTGTATCAGGAATTAGAAACGTGCATATCGTATTGGGTTGAGGAAAAAACACGAAAGGTTCACGGATAAAGTTATGATGAAAATTAGGAAAAATTAAAAAACTTAGAAAAAAAGACAATTAAATATATTGAATACCTGAATATTTATTCTTTGAATTGCAAAATCGACGTAAAGAAATCTAAAAGGTCCCCTTACGTTTCGATCGGGGCACAAAATAACGTAACTTTTAACTTCTCGGGATATTTTGGCAAATAAATTTTCATTTTAGAGACTAAGCTATAAAAAAAAATAATATAACTAAAGTTAAATATAGATGCATAGAGCATAATTAGGAATTTAAGAAAAATAAGAACGAAGAAAAAAGATAAATATCCAATTATGTGAATAACCTTAAATTTTGTATTTTGCATACTTACCGTAAATTATTTTTTTTTTTTGGTTTCTCTTTGGAAAAAAACTCGCTTATAGGAACAAAAAATTTATTTGCACCATCTCCCGAAAAGTAGGGAGTAACGTTATGTAATTTTTAAAGTGTAGCAATAAATCGCTCAAAAGCCTATAGGAAATGGGGGTGGTGTCCGTAGTTTTTATAATTAATTTTTGTTTACGTACCTCTAAAAATTATTTTTTCATAGAAAATGAAATTTAAGGGAGACTAAATTAAATAAAAAATAAGAATACATAAAATCCTCATGCCTCGAAAAAAAAAAAAAACTCGTTAAGGAAAACGAATAAATTATTTTGCAACATCTCCGAGAAGTAAAAAGTAAAGTTACGTTAATTTGTGCCCCGATCGAAGCGTAAAGTGGGGACCTTTAAGATTTCATTACGTCGATATTTTATATTAAGATTTGATATTCAGGTATTCACATCTCAATTTATTGGTATTTTCCTATGTTCTCTAATTTTTCCGTAATTTTCATCACTAACTTTATCCGTGAAACCTTTCGTCTTTGTTCCTCAAAATACGATAGTGACGTTTCGTAATTACCGAGACGATCTCGGAGGGGATCGATCCGCGGCGCGGATTTCCTCTACGGCAGTCACTATAAACATAATGACGTGTTCCGGATTACCAATAACAACGACCTCAAAGAAACGATCAAGCACTGGCCAATTTTTCAGCTACGCGTTTAGAATCCAAGTTTTACGCATTAGAACGTCGGTTAAGGCGCTAATTAATAGTTCCAGGTGACGTATGTCGTCGGAACCGTTTATACATCAACAAGTCTAAAATTCAAAAATCACTCTTCCATAAAAGTCGGACCCGGGAAAAAAAATAGAAAATTGTTTTTATTTCGAAATTTTAATGTATACCTTCGACTTATGAAAGTACAGATAAACGTCACTATAAGCATAATTAATAACGCACCCAACGATACTAGTTCATCCCTGACAAATATTGCAGCTTTGATCGTTCGGAGGTCGTTTTTATGGTAATCGAGAAGACGTCATTATTTGTTATAGTGACGCCCGTAGAGGAAAACCCGGCCGGCGATCGATCCTCCGAGGAATTGTCTCGTCAATTACGAACTTCCACATCTATTTTGCAGGAAAAAAACGGAAAGAGTTCACGGATAAAGTTATGAGGAAAATAAACCGAAAAATTAAGAACATACGAAAATAATAACACAATAAATGATATGTGAATATATTAAAATGCAGTTCCTTAATATAAAAATACGAAGTAAAGAACTCTTAAAGGTCCCCACTTACGCTTTGATCGGGGCACAAAATAACGTAATTTTTACTTCTCGGGAGATGTTGCAAAAAAAATTTTCGTTCCTTAAGCGAGTTTTTTTTTTTCGAGCGGCAAGTGTACTTTATATATATTATTATTTTTTAATTTAGTCTCCCTTTAATTCAAGTTTGTCTATGAAAAATAAATTTTTTAGTAATAAATAAAACAAAAAATTAATTATAAAACTACGCACGACCCCTTCTATAGGCTTTGAGCGTTTTTTGCTACATCGTTTAAACAATATAACGTTACTCTCTACTATTCGGGAGATGGTGCAAATAAAATTTTTGTTCCTTAGCGAGTTTTTTTCCCGAGAGAAACCAAAAAAAAAGAAAATTTACGGAATCCTAAGCCTTAAAAGAATTGCAAATAATAAGTTATTCACATATTGAATTTATTTTTTCTTGGTTCGTTCTTAATTATTTCTTAATTCCTAAATTATTATTAACGATCTATACTATATTTATTTATATTAATTTTTTTTAAGCTTAGTCTCCCTTAAATTCTTTTCTTTCAATAAATAATTTTTAGAGGTAACTAAATTTAAAAAAAATAATAGAAAAATATTGCACGACGCCCATTGACCCTGGAAACGATCCTCGTCAGTATAGTGACTTTACGTAAAAGCCCAAAATAAATGACTCTTCGCGTTTAGAATCCATTTTTTACTCTTAGAACGTCGTTAAGCGTAATGATAGTTCCAATAGTGACGTTTCGTCGGAACCGTTTATAACTCAAAAAGTCTAAATCAAAATCGCTCTCCAAAAAGTCGAGCTCGGGAAAAATAGAAAATTTTTTTTTCAAAATTTGCACTTATACCCCTATGAATAGTACAGAATAAACGTCACATATCTCATAATTAATACCGCCCAACCGATAGTTCATCGAAGTGATTTTTTTTTGCTTTTACGAAACGTCACTATATAGACGAGGACGTTTCCGAGGTAAAACGGCGTCGTGCAATAATTTTTATTTATTTTTCTTTAATTTAGTTACCTCTAAAAATTATTTATCGAAGAAAAATTGTTAATATGTTGGAGATATGCCTTAAAAAAATATATATAGAATAAACAATGTAGGTTTTCCTAGGTTCATGTGCATTTAATCAACACCGAGAGACATCAATGATCCATTCACCCCCATGTAGATCTAAATAAAAAGTCTTCCAATTTATAAAAAAGGGTCTATCATTTTCATAAATTCAAATAAATTTTGATGATCACAGCACGCCAAAAGCATTACCAGGATTTGTCTCTTAATATGATAAATATATAGGATCAGCATCAAAACTAGAAATTTTCTTAATACATAAGTTACGAATAATGCAGCTTTATTAAAAAGGTTCGAATTGCATACCGACAACTGCAATGATGAAAATGTTCAAGCAACCTTCGCGTCACCCCTGAGGGGGAGCTGCGCCACCCAAATGTGACGCGTCACACAGTTTGTGAGAACCTCTGGTATCAGAAACTGAAACTCCTTTCAGGAATTTAAGAAAAAATTTAAGAACGAAAAAAAAATAAATATCCAATATGAGAATAACTTATTATTAGCAATTCTTTTACAGGCTTTAGATTCCGAATTATTTTTTTTTTGGTTTCTTCTCGGGAAAAAACTCGAAAAAAGAACCAATAAAAATCAGTTTCATTCCTTAAATATCAAAACTCAATATTTTTTTTGCCCGACGAGACTTGCGTCACACAATTATATTCTATACAAGCTTTTTTTTACGTTAATTTTTACAGTGTAGCAAAAAATCGCTCAAAAGCAAGAAAACAATCCCAACCTTTTCACAACTTAATATTTTCTTAGTTACCTCATAAACAAATATATCAACATAAAACTGATTTAAGGGGAGACTAATTAAAAAAATAATAATAATATATGTAAAGATATAACTTGCCCTCGAAAAAAAAAACTCCCTTAAGGAACGAAAAATCTATTTTGCAACATCTCCCGAGAAGTAAAAAGTTACGTTATTTTCTGCCACGATCGAAGCGAAAGTGGGGACCTTAAAGATATTTCTTTACGTCGATATTCATATTAAGAATTGATATCTAGGTATTCACTTATCATTAATTGTTTATTTTTTCATTGTTTCTTAAATTTTTCTTAAATCTCTTCATCATCTGAATTGCTTGTCTCACATTTCTTTCTCAATATACGAGTAAGTGACGTCTGTGAATTACCGAGACGATCCTCAGAGGGGATCAATCGAGGCCGGGTTTCCTCTACGGGCGTCACTATCAATATTTAATGACGTTCTCTGATTTACCCTAAAAACGACCTCGCAACAGATCACACACGGCAATTATTTTCAGCGGTATGAATGCTATCGTTAAGCGTATTACATTATTATTGTAGTGACGTTTATTCTGTACCATTTATAAGTCACAAAGAAAGCTAAAATTGAAAAAAATTTCAATTCTTATTATTCTTCTATTTTTTGAGATAGATAGTAAATTATACCTTTTGAGTTAAAAACGGTTCACGAAACGTCACTATTGGAACTATTACTACGGCTTAACGACGTTCTAAGAGTAAAAAATGATTCTAAACGCGTAGAGTCATTATAATTTTGGGCTTTTACGAAATGTCACTATATGAGACGGGGACGTTTCCGAGGTAAATGGGCGCCGTCATGCAATATTTTTTTATTTTTTTTTCTAATCTTAGTGCTTCTTCTTTGTTTTGTTCGTCGAAAGACGAAATTTAAGGGAGACAAAAAACTATAGAAAAAAGTAAATAAATAAATATTGTACAGATCATGCATAAAGTAATTAAAAAATTTAAGAAAATTAAGAACGAAAGAAAAAATAAATATCCAATAAGTGAATAACTTATTATTAGCAATTCTTTAAAGCCCTAGATCCACTTATTAAAGTTTTTTTTTGGTTCTCTTTTCGTAACTCATGTCCCTTAAAGGAACAAAAAATTTATTTTGCTACCAATCTCCCGAAAAGTAGAGGAGTAGAGCGTTATTTCGTGCCCCGACAGCGCAACCGTAGGAGGTACCTTTATTTTAATTTTTTCACGTTATTTTTAAAGACGCAGCAAAAAATCCTCAAAAGCCCTATAGGAAGCATGGGAGGTCGTGCCGTCAGTTTTTATAATTCATTTTTGTTTACGGTTACCTCTAAAAATCATTTTTCATAGAAAACTGAATTTGTGATATAAGACTAACAATTAAAAAAAAATAATAATATATCATAAAGTAACACTGCCCTCGAAAAAAAAACTCGCTTAAGAACGAAAAATTTATTTTGCAACATCTCCCGTGAAGTAAAAAGTTACGTTATGTTGTGCCCCGATCGAAGCGTAAGTGGGGACCTTTAAGATGTCTTTACGTCGATATTTATATTAAGATTGATCTTCAGGTATTCACATATCATCTATTGTTATTTTTTTTCCTATGTTCTTAATTTTTCCTATTTTCATCATAACTTATCCGTGAAACTTTCGTTTTTTTCCTCAAAATACGATTGAAGTCGCACGCTTTCCTAATTACCGAGCACGATCCTCCGGAGGATCAATCGCGGCGGGTTCCTTGACCGCGATCACCTATAAAACTAATGGACGTTCTCATTACCATAAAAACGACCTCGAACGTCCAAACGGCAAAGATTTATCGGATGAAGCTATCGTTAGGCGCGTATTAATTATGATCGTTTAGTGACCGTTTCATTCTGTAGGGGTTTATAGGTATGAGGTATTATTTAAAGATTTTCCAAAAAAATATAATCTCTTTTTTCCGAAGGTGACTTTTTCGGACAGAGCGACTTTTGGAATTTAGACCTTTTGGACTTATTAAACGGTTCTGAACGAAACCGTCACGTATTGCAAACTTGTATTTACGCTTAGACGACTTCTAGAGTAAAAAAATGAGTTCTAAACGCGTTAGAGTCATTTATTTTGGGCCTTTACAAACGTCACTAAATGACGAGGACGTGAAATAACGTCACTCGCTAAATTTTTGGCAATGGTGTTGCAAATAATTTTTTGTTCCTTAAGCGAGTTTTTTTTCCGGAGAAACAAAAAAAAATAAGTACGGAATCTGAGTCTTTAAAGAATTGATAATAAACAGTTATTCTTACGTCCAGGATATTTATTTTTTTCTTTCGTTCGTGATAATGGCAACAATTTGGAGTAGTGAATCATCACTTTCTGGAAGGTATTTATAATTGAATATTTTTTTGATAGTTTAGTCTCCCTTAAATATCCATTTTCTACGATACAATAATTTTTAGAAGGTAACTAAATAAAAACAAAAAAAAATATTGCACGACGCCGATTTACCTCGGAAACGTCCTTGTCAGATAGTGACGTTTCGTAAAAGCCCAACATAAATGACTCTACGCGTTTAGAATCCCTTTATTTTACGAATAAAAACAGCATCACTATATTATTCAGCTTCCAATAGTGACGTTTCAAATGAACCATTTATAACTCAAAAGTTCTAAATCAAAATCGGCTCTCCATAAAAGTCGACCTCGGAAAAATTCTGTAATTTTTTTTCAAAATTTAAAAACTTAGACTTCGACTTCATACAACGGTACAGAATAAACATCACTATAATAATAATTAATACGCTTTACGATAGTTCGTCCGTGTTCTTTTGGAGGGCAAGTTATACGTTATATATATTATAGTATTTTTTTTTAATTTAGTCTCCCTATGAAAAAAAAGTTATGTTTATAGGTAATTAAAGAAAAAATAATTAAAAAACACAAAGTAACGACGCCATTTCCTATAGGCTTTGAGCATTTTTTTGCTACGCTTAAAAATTAACGTAACACAAAATCTTAAAGGTACCCTCCTACGGTTTACTCGGGGCACGAAATAACATTACTCTTTACTTTTCGCGAGATGGTGATATTGATATTAAGATTAGATATTCAGGTATTCAATATCTTTAACTGGTTCATTTTTTATTGTTTCAAAACTTTGGTGTTTTTCATATAAGGGTGTCCGTGAATCGACCTGTATAAGGAATCTTCAGCTTTTACGTTAATATATATCAAGTACTTTGTATACAATAATTTATATTTATATGGAGGAAAGGTTTATTTACGCTATATATTATATATAATATACATATGATATATATATATATATATATATATATATATATACTATATATTATATATATATACTTAATAGTATACTACCTATAGACATACTGATTATACTTACATACTATTATATATTATTGCTATATCATATATTATGTATATATATATAATACTGATATATATACTATAGTATATATATTTTAATTAAATTTGAGTTGCCATAAATTCAATTTTCTACGATAAATATTTTTAGAGGATCAAGAGAAGAAAAAGACCCAAAAAATGAAAAAAAAACAACGCACAAAACGGGCAATTTTCTTCATTTTTTCCATTTTTCCATTATCGTTTAAAATAAAAATAACTATGTTAAATGTTAGAGTTGGAGGTCTACCCTGTTTGCGATCAAGTGAGATTGTAGAACTAACGATAACCGTATCCACATATCATAATATTAAGCACGTTTTAATGTAGCATTCATGCTCTCGAGTTAAATCACTCGTTTACGCTTAAGTTCTTCTTTAAACTCAGAAATAAAATAAAGGAATTTTTACGTAAGACTGCATGCCTCCTTACAGATAGGTTATCACACGTAATTAAAAGATTGATATAGTCCATTTAGTATGACATTATACTTTTTCGAAGCGATTTTTTAAAAATTCACATGGTAACGTTCCCACTTTGGTGCAGATATTCTATTCTGCGTTTTCGGCACAACATTTGATTTCTTCTATGCTCCCTTTATTAACAAATAGTATTTTGGCACGTTCATTCATTGTTTATGCTCTCGTTATCAAAACGAGTCTCAGAAGAAATAACGCTCATAGAGACTTAGATTTTGTTGAAATATCAAAAGTAGAAATGATGCAGGTTTATAAAATATTCTCATTTCAGCTTATAATATAGTAAGTTATCCAAAAATTCAATAATCAATTCATAATTATTCATTCACAATCTTTGAGATTTTCAGTAAAAATGAATTAAGAGAAAAAAGTACACAAAATTCTACTTTTAATTTTCAGATCGACTGGCAGAAACCACAGTCTAGCAAGGGCAGCAGCGCTCTAGATAAAAATAAGCCGGCAGCTCCCAAATAACGAATCCGAAAAGAGTAGATCTTATTACGAATATTCGAATTTTGTGCAACTACAAATTCGGCGAAGCTCTCAAAAAGTATTACTTGACTTCAAAGATATATTCGAATTCTCCAACATTGATTTTTAAATAGTTTTGCCTGTGTTTCCGAATAATTGGAGTACCGATAACAAATACGATGCGTGATAACAAACCTCACCTTGCGTACGAAAAATACTCATTTTATGCGCCTAGTTCCAAGAAGAACGTCCGGCAAAAGTTAGAGAATTATGTCTCTTTTTTACAGGAGCGAATGGTAAAGACAGTAAATATTATGTAACGAGATAAACTAAAATTTTCCATCACTTTTCTGTTAAGTATTTAGTTGTTAAGATCGTTTGAGATTATTGATTTTTTGTTTATGCTTTCTTATATAGGAAACCAGTGAGTGGAAGAATTTCAGAATATTTATTCCTTTTTTTTTCTTAGATTTATATATCGTCATGAATTTTTTGATATTTCTTCTAACATTTAATATAAAGAACGAGACTATTTTTAAATGTAGTTAAGAATATGACACTTTGTATAATAATTGATTTATACCTAGATGCTGAATATTAAGTCGTCTTATTCTGACGAGATTTACGAGACAAGAGCGAAGAACAACAGATTGTCTGTTATTTTGATGATATCAACTTCATTCAGAATCACGCGACAACGTACGACATGAATTTAAATTTCAAATACTTTATCTAGCGATGCATCGAATCAACGGAAAAACTTCAGACCGGCAAGATAAGAGAAAAGTACTGTAATGAATTAATAATAACTTGCCGATCACTCGGAGTCCAACTAGATTCTTGCTGCGATCTTCAGGAGAATTCAGCGTCGTATCATTCGGGACAACTTACAGAAGAGGACTGGAGAGTAATGGAAGTTATTGGTAAAATGGCTAAAGGAATCGCAGAAACAACAAATCGTGGGAGGTATATCAACGTATATACTTTGAAAGAAAAAGTTGGTATTCTCATGGATTTATTCTTCTTTAACGCCGTTTTGTTTATTATAAATCCAGGATGCAAACTATTTTCCACTTCTCCCTTGAATTACTTTTCGCTCAAACTATATTTTTTCCTTCGATCGTTCTACATTAAACCGAATCACTACGTTCACGAGCTGAAAATGTTAAAAAATTTATATACGTTTCGGCTACCGAGAGACGACGTTCTCAAATGTCTTTTTAATCGCATGGTTATTAAGGAAGAGGATAACATTACTGGTTTTAAATTACTCGGAAAGAGACCCCATGAACATAATGCTGTGAAATCGCCAGATTTCCCGTTAATGAGTTCATCGATTTTCAATGTGTTAAAAAGTAAATCTTGATATGATTTCAGAACTCGGCTATCTAATTTTGCGACAAAGGATATGGTGTTGAAAATGTTATCTTTGATTTACCAACATCTTCTCTTCGCTTGGTTTAAATAAATGGCTCCTTCAAGTGGAAAATAGGAGATTACGAGAATCTCATTCTCGTATTGCGAAACGTTTTGAATTTATAATTTTAGGGTATACTCTAGAAGGTAAATTATTGAGCACTAGCGGGCAATTCGTTCTCGTCTACTTCGTCGAATTTTATTTTTGCTATAGGGAATCAATCCCAGTGGGTGCATATAAATTAAGACAGGATAACGATGCGATCGGCGAACATTCCGATGTAGATAAGATGAGAAATAGTTTTCTTCAAGTTATATACGATATTTTGATAATAACACAGACAGCGATCATACTTACTTCCTTCGTAATGCGGGAGTCTATTTCCCCTCACATTGTGCAACCGACTATCGTCTATCAGATATTCCTGCACAACATTTTCAAAGACCCGAAATTTAAGATGTTGAAAGAATTCGAAGAAATTACCCTAAATTGGTATTAAATAAAATAACTTGTTACATTTTTGGCGCATAAAAGGAATAATATTTATAATAGAAAACGGATTTGTAAAGAAGACTAAATAAAAAAAACGATCTGGATAAATAGAAAGGATTTATACTTCATTCTATGGCCCAACATTCACTTTTACATTATTTTGTCATTTATGAAAGAAAACTTTGAAAATGGTGATTACCAAATTTGCAAACATTGGAGATTATCGCCCTGACCGGCCTCTCAGACTTTAAAGCTATCCCAGGCTGCCGGTATCAGCTCAAAAACATAAACTGAGGACCTTCTTATGAAAGGTTAAATATCTTTGATTTATCACTAATCGGCCGAGTACGTAATATGGGTTATAAACAATTTTGTCACAGGAAGAGAATAATTAGAATTAGTCGTACATAATTTTCATGAATTATCTAGACATATATCCATGCCTCTTCTTTGACGATGAATTCTGAGCGTGAAGATGTCTCGCTTATCGATTGTCCTCGCTTACCAACAAGAGCTTAAAATTATATACAAATTATAACCGGCACTGATAAATTACAATTATTAACCACCGCTCGACAACTTAGGTAAGATTAGAATTTAACACTCCAAAAGCGAAGTAGTGAGTAGATGTATGATTTATATTACAACATACAAAAGCTTTTTTGATCGGTTTCTTGCCAAAAAAAATTAAGTAACCGACGACGGTCCGGAATAAGGAGAAAAAGACTACTAACTCTTATTTCGAAAGGATCGAGTTGAAATATTGCAAATCCAAATCCGGCCCATGTCGGTAGTGAGCTGTGTATGCTTTATTTTCATTACATAGATTTATTTTGCTACACTATTCTTTCATAATCAGGAGTTAGTTTTTATTTATCAAAATATTACTTTGTCAATACCAATAAAAAACATTGTTACCTATTCGATCTATTAAAGAATTTCACAAGCGAAATAAAAACAAGGTGCGGATAATTCTGTTATTCACGATTTGAATAATTCGATAATAACGAGTTAATTGAGATTATATGGACTTCAATCTATTTAAATCTAATTTCTAAATTTGAAACAATTTCTGCGTGAAATCAACCTTATCAAATATAACCAATCTTAATTGAGATATATATTATATAATATATATACCGGTATATAATCATATACTATACTATATACTATAATATTACATTTATATATACGTCTATATATAGTTTATATACCTCTAACTCGGTATATAACTTAATATATAGTCTACTATATAATAATAAGTACTATTTAATGACGTTCTTACGATGTACCATAAAAAAAACTCGACCTTATCGATATATAATCATTAACTTAGAACAAAACGGTTACTCCAAATATAGTTTTTTCAATATATTATTATAGCCTTTTGATTGGTTTTTGATAGTTTTTGATTTAGTTAGGTAATCGATTTTACATGTTAAGTCAAATTATTATCTACTATGAACTTATTCATTCTGGAATTTTCTAATAATGCGTTGAATTAGATTGTATGTTTAGTATAATATGATTAGTTATTGTTTTATTTGAAATATTATATTGAATTATTATATACTTAATTGAATGCAATTAATAGCTGTCTCATTTGGTTCTATATTTTTGTTATATATGTAACCGTTTATATTCTGACAGCATGTTTTATTCACAGGGGTGGTCCTCAGAAATTGGATTAGTTATTGAAAAAATCATAACAAATAAATATAAATAGTGATGAGATATTTCTCACTTACGTTCATTTGTCCTCATTCGTTTTTATATCAAAAAAGGGTAGAAAAATTACACTCCAATTACCATTTTTTCGTATTTTATTATTTGAATGCAAATTCTGTAACTGATTAAATAAAATACTGATCGACATGATTTAATTGCGAGGTAGATATTTTACATATCTCTCATAATAATACTTTTAGTTTGTTCTAACTCGACGAAATATACGAAAATATGATACTAAAACAATAAGTTATGGAAGCTATTTATACCGCGTTCAAATATCGATTTTATATCTCGCAAAATCCATTTTCAGATACGTTAACAATTCAGTTCGTGCACATATTATGTTATGTGACTGAGTAGAAAAATACGACTCTCGTCGCTCAAGACGAGATACCATCGTATTAAGGAACGAAATTCTTTTATTTGTAAGACAACAGATGGCGTATTTTAACGATACAAATCACGTACAAACTCAAGATCACGACTGGGACTTCACAAGATCGACCGTTTGTAGCCAAGGTAGAAGGGATAGGAAAATTGTGCGAAGATAAATGTCGGTGTCGATCAGGTCTCAGATATCAATTTTTATATATGATATTATTTATCACGCGTACGAATTAGCATTAGATCGGAATTAGCTCTTACCTATAGTATAATTCTCCACTCTTCCAAGCGAGGCAAGAGGGACTCCTAGAATTTTTGAAAAATACAGTTCTAACGATACGATAACAATTTCGAGAGGGGCTGAGGCGGGACTCTGATGTGGCAAAAATCAAGTGACATGCACTATATTGTGCGATTTGAGAATCTCTCACCTCGAATTCTTACGTCCCGTGTTGATAAACCGTTGTAGTGTGATAAATCGACGGAGAGACTCTGCTTGATTTTACAACGGCACACCGTATCTTCTCTGGGAATATATTAATCTTTTCTTCGGAGGCTATATAGAGAAACATGAAGCCGGATAGCGTAGTTGTAATAATGACTGCTGGTAAATTCGACAGCTTACGTAAGTGAGGAGACTAGGTTTCAGAATTAACTATGCGAGCGTTGGCCGCGAAATCTTTGACTAGTAAAACTGAAACCTATCTTGCGAATACCTAAGTCTGACCGTTTGGGTCATTAGATAAATTCTCTTTGCCGAATCGGAACAGATTAATTCTCGAAAGTGTAAATAAATCAATACAACACGCGAGAATACGATAATATTATGACAGGACGTCTTTTTCCACGCAAAACTGCACACGAAAGAAAAATAATTTTGTAAGCAGAGTCCCCTCTCGAGTCGATGCCATAGAATGATATTTTTTTATCACCCGTTGATATTTTTTTACAAAAATTTAACAGTGAAAGCAGATCATAAATAAATAGATAGAATCAAATGCCATATTGATGACCTAAGAGGGAGTGAGATTGCAGAAGATCCAAGTAGTAATAGTGGAGGAGAGTTTTGAAGACAGGAGAATCGTAAGCTAATAAATAACATAAAACTTTAATATAATGCAAGGGCTGCTGTGTGGATGGTGATACCGGCGCACCCATCTCGCATGAAGAAGCTACAATTATTGACGATATTTATCCGCAGATAACCTGCTCACTCCGAAAATGC
This sequence comes from Trachelipus rathkii, assembly GCA_015478945.1. NCBI lineage: Eukaryota > Metazoa > Arthropoda > Malacostraca > Isopoda > Trachelipodidae > Trachelipus > Trachelipus rathkii. The sequence goes on along the minus strand of JABUQX010025041.1, from coordinate 10,133 downwards.
AGTACCGCGATAATCAAGAAAAATACTAACTCGATTAACACCTGAGGTACGCAAAGCAGTATAATGATATGCTTTTTGATATCTTAGAGCAATAATGCCCGTTTCACAGGATAGCCCGTACAGGCCACTCTGCCTTGTATTTTTATCTTTTTTGTATTAAGGCAATTAATACACGTGCTCGAGCGGAGAGATAGAAAATATCTTATCTAGCATCATCGTTCTTATGCAGATTATTACTCACGCAGAAAGAGAATTAATTTAATTCAGTTACTATTCTAGCACATAACTCGCTCGAAAGAAGTGGTCGATGTAGCTAAACGAGAGTGTTTCACAGGAAAAGACTCTTCCTCATAAGCTCGTCGGATGATATAGACCCCGTGAATAGGGGCGTTGATCTTACGAATTCGACGGTCAGCCAAATTGGATCGTAAGTGAAAATGAGAGATAATGAGAGACGCCGACACGTAGGCCGTTGAGAGTATGGAGGTGTAGCCTCTTAAAGATATTTTTATCTAAAATTATTTTTGCTCTTTCAACCGCGATGGAGTAGATTCGCCCGACGAAAACGAAGTTATCGCTCCTCGCGACGATAACGCCGAAGAGAATGATCGGGGTTGTGTTCGTAGGGACGACGTAAATGGGATCGAAAATGAAAATAATACCGACAACGACGGTGATAACGAACTCCGCCAAAAAACGAAATTAAATTTTAACAAATTCGGCGATAGGGAAATAATAAGAGGCGAAAAAGATTCTATCGCTAATGAAGAAATAGAATTCCGGGGATCTTCTAAGAGGAACGTGAATAAAGAGCGTCATATTCTTCTCCTCTTTCCCGATTCTATATACACCAACATCGGTATTTATTCGAGAGACACATTCGACAAGCTGATAAAAAAAATCGATTTCTTAAAGAAGTCGAAAATCATGCATAATTATAATTCGGACGCGCGCTGGGATTTGGAATTGTTTTTCAAATTTAAACGCGTGCTGGGAAACGAATTCATCTTACAAAAATCTATTATCGATTTTGAACTAATATGTTGCTACGGCGCTTTCTTATTAACCAATACGGAAAATAATATTTGCTTATACCGAGATGGCGCCAGTGAAGAAAAAGGCTACGAAATTTTTCGCAAAAAATTATCTAAGGAAGAAAAGTATCTTAAAAGCCTAAAGGATAATTATGCCAAGAAGATGAAATCGACCTCTAAAGGAAAATCATCCGAGCGGAGAAATGACCGGGACGACACGGACGACACGGACGACGAAGACTACGACTACGAGAGAGAAGAATTGGAAGAAGAAGATAACGCGGCAAGGGCTCAGTCCGAAGACGGGGATGACCGGGATGAAGAAAATATCATTTCTCACCAACTTTACGTTTCTCAGATGAAAACTAGCAGTTACATCGTCAACCCTTCATTCGATTCCGATGTCGCGTCGCTATCGCATCTGAATTTGATATTGGCTAATAGGTTTTGCGTCCTTTATAACATCGTAAATAACCCCACCCTATTTTTAGGATTAATGGAAAGTAATGGCTACGTTTTCAAGGGAAATATGTCGCATTCATCATTAACCCGAGAGCAAAGAAAGGAAAGATATTTCGTTCGCTGCAATAACCTGAAATTATTTTTCGAGGATTACGTAGTCAACCGCTTCCGCGTAAAAAAAATTTGCAAGTCGTGCTTTGAAACGAAATTTAAACTACCTTTAACATAAAGCAATGAAACAGCACTAATACAAAACTGATTACAACAGTTAGTTTTACTACATTAACGTATACTATCTATTTGAATTAATATAGAAAGAATGTACATCTACCTTGAAATATTTATAATACTCGAGAAGAAAAAATCGTAATTCAAGATCAAGAAAATATCCAGGCTAAAAGCATATAACATAAGCCACGTTTTGAACTTTAAAACTTAAAGTAGCAAACATATAAAACCATTAAGCAACCTCGTTCATCTACTAAACAATCGCATAAAAATGGTGAGGAAATCCAAAATTATAGATCAGTAACTAGTGAACTCAAAACACAAATATGCAACGACATTTTATTAGCATAAATTCTGATCTTATCTAGACCTCTAGCTTCTAGAATTGAAGAAGAATGAAGATTAGAGAGCCTCCAGACTGAAACTACGAGCAGCATAATTGAGAATAACAAACAACTCAATGAACTCACCATCGGACCTCTTCATGATGTCTCCATGTGTGCGTGAATGAGCGATACACAAACTCTCTTAGACCAAGGCATGAGATAGCTCTATTTACATACCTCACGTAACTCCCACAGTATCTCGCACGTAAATATGGTACAGGACTCATCACTACATCCACGCTCATCAGTGTCTTCCTGGAGATGTTCGATCCCATTCGTTCTCCTCCATCTTAATTAACATGACACCTAAATCTATCTTCCAATCCTCACTCTCACAGCATCTATATTTTCATTTGCCATTCTTTGAGTCATCTTCTACTCATCACACACTCAAATAATGTTTATAACTCTATCCATACACCACGCTTCAGTCTCTTATGCTCCAACCATCCTATCACTACTCAGCGACTGATCTCTCTGAATATTACTCCCGATTATGCTTATTATATTCAGAAATCGCTATATGGCAGACCTACATTCACTTACACAAATTCTCATTAGTAGATCTAATATTCCTTCTCTCTCTATATTCGATTATACTCAAAAACTATGTCGGATCTTGTCATTCACGCAGTAAGACTGTACTGATCAATTGATATAAACCCAATGAGCTGTCGTTAAGTTTACCAAAAAACTTCAAACATTCTATTAAGCAACAAAAGTGTAGGAAACAACTTCTAAATTAAAAAATCGTGCAAAATTACCTACATATTGATGCAAGAATCATCTCTCTGCGATCTCTGGTTTGGTAAATATGTTCATATTCAATCGATAGGGAGAAATGTAACATTTTGATACATAGATATTGATATTGGAGTAATGAATCTCCCTTTATATTTTTTGGTAAACTTATCATATTGAAGTATGATAACGAATTAAGCATCTCAGCTTTTATATCTTATGTAGTTCCAATATTCATATAATTTAATTAAATAAATCACTTTCTATTGTTATAAAATATTTTAACTGAAACTTATTATTTATTATATTTTTGAGCCAGAGAATAAGTCACCTAAATTTTCCAAGTCACCTCATGTTAGTCATTTTTAATCTAAATAGAGAAAACTCATTTCATCAAAAATGCTATTTATATTAATTTAGTAATTGACTATTTCATGTGAGATTATTCTAAACAATAAATATAAACATGTTAAACAAAAATAACGCTTACCTCATTTAAATATCTTTTGATAATTTTTTTAATATACAATCACCTAAAATTAATTACCTAATTAAATAAATTGTATTTATTAGCAAATTTTTTTTAAAAGTATAGACACTATCATTTTAAATTTACTTTGAAAAATTAGTTTAGAATTATACAGTAAATCAGTTAAATCAAACCACCCAATGGTCACACACAAAACCCCAAATTCATCAAACAATAAACTTAGTTAGCCTCGTCAAACTCTTCCTTATAATGTGGATTAGATACTGAAAAATATCGAGGACCCCCTCATAGAACTTGAAATTTTAATATTCAAAATCCAAAATTAATTCCAATAATAATGCATAATTTATCAAAGTACGATGTTCATTTATTTGTTAAAAATTTTGGTTTAGTAGATGGTCAAGCAAAACCAATTTTTCAAACAGATGAAACTTATGTTAGCTTTCGTCCATCTATAATGTGGATAAATATGAAAAAGATGATGACTTAAAACCAATTAATATGGAGTTGAGATCCATCGATGGTTTTAGATTTTAGCATCGTATTTAAAGAATGAAAATTTAAATAATTTATACAAATATTATCAAGATGTAGATCAGTTTAAATTGTTAAGAAAGAAAGGTGTTTATCCAAATAACCGAATGGATAATTCCATAAAATTTAATCATGAAAAATTACCTATTAATAATAAATTCAATAACACTTTAAATAATGAGGTTATAACAAACGATGCTTATAAACATGTGCTGCCTATCTGGAAAAAAATAATTGTAAAACATTTAAAGATTAGTACATGTTATATTCAAAACAGATGCATTATTAGACATATGTATTTGAAAATTTTTAGAAACACAACTTGTTTAATCACTTATAAATTAATCCAGCGCTTATTTTACATCTCCAGGTATCTTGGGATTGCATATTTAAAAGAAACGGAAAGTAAAATTAATTTTATTAAAAACAGCGGATATGTTGTTAATGATAGAAAAGTGGATTAGAGGAGAATCAGTACTATAACACATAGATATGCGAAATCTAATAATCCATATATCAAGAATTATTAATAAAATAAACCACTTTTTTTTTCCTTATTTAGATGCTAATAATTTGTATGGATGGGCAATGTCTCAGTATTTTTAAGGAAATTTAAAATGTTATGAAAAACATTAACGATTTTGATGTTCTCACAGGAATGAATCTAAAAAAGAATATTTTAAAGTTTGATTTGAATATCTAAAGAACTACACAAATTACATAACGATTACCCCTTAGCCGCAGAAAAAAAAAAAAGTTAATAAAGTTTTAAAATATTCCAAACTACAAAATAAATGAAAATAATATACACTATAGAAAATAAAACGTTTGAATTTAGGATTAAAACTAACAAACATAGAAATTAGAAATTTTATAGAGTAATTGGATGAAATCATACATTGATCTTAACACGTGAAAGAGAAAGGAAGCGAAGAATGAATTTGAGGAAAATTTCTATAAATTAATGAACAACTTGGTGTTTGGTCCATATGGAAAAACACTAAGAATATTTGCATTAAGTGGCTTTACAAATTTGCCTAAAAAGTTCACTAAACCAATGGATAAAATACAACACCATCAATTAATCTGAATCGTTTAAATATTCTCAGAAAATTAAATTAGCTTTCATAATAAAGAAAAATCCAACAGCTTGATTGACATGTCTATTTGAACCATTACGTCAAGTATTTTTAAGCAACACTATTCCTGTATAACTTTCATTACAATCATATAAAAAATAAATATAATGAAAAAGCAAATTTATTGTTTACAGATACAGATTCATTATGCTATTATGTAGAAACGAATGAATATATATAAAATATGAAAAGGAATATAAAAATGTTCAAAACATCTGATTATGCAAAATAGCATAGATTATATTCTTGAATTAAATAAAAGTAGTTGGGTAAAATGAAAATGAAACACTGGAAAAAACTAGATAAAACAGAATTGTAGGACTAAGAGCAAAATTATATGCTTATAAAACATGAAGAAAAATAAAGAAATTAAAAAAACTAGTTAGTAAAGAAAGACTTTATCAATCAAACGGATTAACATGAAATTAATGTTTGCAAGATTATTTTATAGAAGAACTCTAAATGATTCCGGAAACTAAATGAAAACGAAGTAAATAATGTTGTTTGATACTAACAAAGTAAAATAAGCTTGCATTAAGGAGAAAAGACGAAAAAGTGAATAAAGTAGTAGATAATTTAAGACACATCGGGTTTATTATAAATTAAAGGAAATCTAACAAACTATTAGGATTTAACAGGAGTTAGTTTAAGAAAAAAAAATAAAAAACCGATGTAATTTTAGAATATAAAAAACTAGAGATGCTATAGATAGACACTAGAAAATGAAAGATAAAAATAAAATATAATAATTTAAAAATTGTAACCCCGGTGTTTCACAATTTAAAAAAAACAATTACATCCCTTCACTCCCGCCGTGAATCACGCGGCAACCAAAAACAATACGTTCCTCACTCCCGAAACCTGAAAATCAGTGCGGGAACAAAATAACAATTACTTCCTTCACTCCCGCCCTGAAACAGGCACCCCCTGGAAAAAAAAATTTCAATAATATAATTTTTTTAAACAAACAATACACAAGTCTTTGATAAAACAAATATATATACAAAGTGAAAATAACTATTTTTTATATTTAGAGAGACGAGAAGTAGTTAAAATGCATTCCGCTGCAATATATGATATTTGTTTAAAAATAAAAAATATATGTGAAAATTTTTAGTATATAAAAAAAACTAAAGCTAGAAAAACACAAGTAAAAAAATGAAGATAAATAAATATAATAATTTAAAAAATTGTAACCGCCGTGAATTAATTTATTTGAAAGTGTAATAATAATATAAATTTCAAAGGGGACCTTGTTTCACGGTTCTTTTGAAAGGTTTTAAAAAAATATATATAATTGATTATATTTTTATAAAAATTAATAATAATATATTTTTTTTTTAAATATTATATAATATCTTCCGATGACAAAACTATACCAAAGTTAACCATATTATAATAATATATTTGAAAAATTGGTATGCGGCAACGTTTAAATATTATAATAATATCTTTAAAAATTGAGCACAAATTCACATTTATTTGCATCATATCTTTTGCAACAAATTGTATGCGCACACCGTTTTAACCATATTTTAAGTAATATCTTTTCGAAGCAAAAGCAAAAGGCAGTCGACATATCTATTTTAATATTTGATAAAGATATATATATAATTCGATTTTATTTTTAAAAAATTCTCAAACACTTTGTAAAAAAAATAAAGCGATTCATATGCGTGTATTTTTAAAAAAAATACAAACTATAGTATAATTTAAAAAAAACTTCATGAGATGAGATGAATATTCCGGCGGCAGCCCAAAGGCTCCGCGATTCTTTCTATTTTATATTGTTAATTCTGTTTTTAAAAAAAAAATACAAACTGTAGTATAATTTAAAAAAAAAAACAACTTCATGAGATGAGATGAGATGATTCCGGCGGAGCCTTTAGGCTCGCGCCGGATTTCTTTCTAATATTATATTATTTATATAAAAACATTTAAAAAATATAAACTTATATGAAATAATTTAAAAAAAAACAACTTCATGAGATGAGATGAGATGATTCCGGCGGAGCCTTTAGGTTCCGCCGGATTTCTTTTCTATATTATATTATATTATATAAAAAATTTAAAAAATATAAACTATAGTATAATTTAAAAAAAAACAACTTCATGAGATGAGATGAGATCCGGCATATCCTAACCATTTGTATTAATTTAATTTGTTTTTTAAAAAAAAATACAAACTATAGTATAATTTAAAAAAAAACTTCATGAGATGAGATGAAATGAATCCTGCATATCCCTTAGGATAGGCAGGAATTTCTTTTTTTTATATTATATTATATTATATAAAAAATTTAAAAAATACAAACTATAGTATAATTTAAAAAAAACTTCTTTCGTGAAATGAATCCGGCCATGCCTAAAGGCATCGCCGGAATTTCTTTTTTTATATTATGTTATATTATATAAAAAAATTTTAAAAAATATTAAACTATAGTATAATTTTAAAAAAAACTTCTTTCGTGAAATGAATCCTGCATATCCTTTAGGATAGGCAGGAATTTCTTTTTTTTATATTATATTGTAATTTGTTTTTAAAAAAATACAAACTATAGTATAATTTAAAAAAACGTATTGTTTAAAAAAAATTATATTTTTTTTAAAAATATAAAGAGCCCGATGCCTATAGGCATCGGGCTCTTGTATATTCAAAAAAATGTATTTTTTAAAAATATAAAGAGACCTCTGCCTATAGGCAGAGGTCTCTTGTATATTCAAAAAAAATGTATTGTTTAAAAAAACTAGTTCGTGTGGCGCCTCAAGGCGAAATTTTTTTAAACGAATACAATTATTTTTTCTTTATAATAAATAATGGAAAACATTTCTATCAGTGGAAAGATGAGAATAGCAGAAATAATCAAGAACACCATTCTTATACCATCTACCTAACGTAACTATTAATTATGCGAGATCTGATGTGTAAACGAATTATACTACTAAGAATTACATTATGATAGGTTAGATTATAATATTTATTTTTTTGGATCCTGTTAATGACCAGCCAGACATATAAATTAATAAAATCAGAATTTGATAACTTTTTGAAAAACGGAATTCTTGAATACACAAAGAAAGAATATCATCATTTATTAGAAAAACTAACCTAAAAAAATAAAAAAATCAAAATATAAGGTAGAATATTATTTAATTCTTCCGACAATTTTGAAGAAAAGTAACAACAAAAGAAAAAATTATTCATGTATTTGATGAATAATGAATGATTCAAATCAAATTAAAGCTGAAGATTATTTATACCAGAGGAAGACATAATAATACAAGCTCTATTTATATTAGTCAAATACTATTTTAAACTTCCTCCTCAAACAATACGATCCAATGCTAATGTTTTTATATTGTTCTCATTGCCTAAAAAGATTTAGTTAAGTATTTTAATGATTTTTTTCAAAAAGATATGACTGGGACTGATTCGAAATTATTGTGAAACTGTTTGAAGAACCATTTGGTTACATTTTATAAATAAAAACATTACCACCAGAGAGGAAAATCAAGCATAATTAAGACTATATACGTAACCTAAAAAGTTTATTCCTCTTAAAATAAATTATTGTATGCAAGTGAAACTTCAGAAAATCCTAAAAGAAAATTTCATAGAAAAAAAAATAAACTGAGCCCATTTAAAGCAATTGGAAATTTCATGGAAACATTGAAATTATTTTAAGTATTAAAACTTGTTCAGGATTGTTAAATTCGGCGTTGAAGAAACTAATACTGGAAGGTATTTTAACATTACCTAATAATGTTCCATCGAAAAATATTGAAAACGAAACACTAGGCCTACTTTATACAGAATGATGCCCACTTACAAAATACAAAAAGATTAAAAAAGGATACCTTTGGCAAGTAGTATTTTTCCTTTAAATCATGATATAAATAATTTAAAAACATAAAAACTACGAAAGAAAAAAATGCTGCAGATGACTTATTAGCAAAACAAGCGAGTGAAATTGCGTTAGATCCTAATGAACCAGAATACGTTAGAAAAGACGCCAGATTAGTCACAGGATTATGGGAATCGAATATCAATATTCGAATGGGTTTACCAATCAAAAAAACGGTAAAGAGCTCGCGCAAATCGGCTCTGAAAAATGAAATTATTAACTAAAACTCCTAAATAACTGATCACCTGGAATCAACGACTTAGTACGAAAAGGTGGATTATCTTCTAAGATAGTTAAGGGCTAATCATCAAAACGGTTACACATTGCATTAAACCTATAAGACATAAATTCAACGAGAAGATGATGTTCTCCCATGTTGATGATCAATGGCAAGCTGATTTAGTAGACATGAAAAATATAAATCTCAGAAAAAAATATAAATACGTATATAAATATAATAAGATATATCAGTAAATACGCTTGGGCTACTCCTATTTAAAAAAAAAAAAATCAGAAAATGATATCGCAAGAGCGTTTCAAAATATATTTAAGAACAATCCTATAAAAATAATACAGATAAGACTCATAAATTCATAAACTAAACCAACTCAAGAGCATATAGAAAACATAGAATAGATTGGTTCGCTACAGAGAATGAAACGAATCTCAAATATAGGAAAGATTTAAAAAAACAGAACTTTAAAATCTAAAAGTGAAATATTTTACAGTAGAAACAAAAACAAAGAAATGGGTTATATTCTCCCTAATTTTAGTAAAAAAATATTATAATACAATTCTCATAGAAATTAGAAAGAAAATATAAAGACTCTTGAGAAAATAGTACAGACGATTATATGGTAAATAATGCCTAAACAAATTCTAAACTTAGGAAACCAAAATTTAACCTTGGTTATGGAGTAAGAATCAGCAGAAAATATAAAATTTAGAAATAATTTATTCTTCAAAACTTTACAAGAATAAATATTATATATCTAAGTATTGAAAATAAATCCTATAACATAAAATAAGAGACATGAGTGATGAAGAGATATATTATTGGAAGAAATTTTATGAACAAGCATTTCTAAGTGAATTATACAGGTTGAAAAAATATAAAAAGAAATAAAGAGAAAATATTAGTTGAATGGAACGGATTCAAATCAACATCTTGGATAAATGAAAGACTTAACGAAAATATAGAACGTGAAACGGTA
>JABUQX010025040.1:0-25530 GCA_015478945.1 Trachelipus rathkii | reverse complement strand
TCCCACCACAACAGACAGTCGCACACACCTGTAAATCTCGATGAAGTGTACCCTGTTCTCGGAAGGGTCAGCCTCTGAATTAAGATATCCAATTTCACTGTGCTGACTTCTTCTGTTGATGGGAAATTTACGAAGCAGTGGAAGACTCAAATTCGTATTAGAGTTGTTCCTTTTCAAACCTCCGGCTCTTTAAATACTTTGTAGTGACTTGGGATGATGATTCTCTACTTGTAAATTCGTCTTCTAAATATTACGATTTTTCCTGTTAAAAGGACTATATTGGATTAATGTGTTCTATACACCACTTACAGTATACATCAGGAATTTTTAGCAATATCTCAGAATTCTGCAACCACAGCGATTTGGAAATTACTTACTCTATCTCCTTTTGTTACTCAAATTTGATTTACCAGCATATAAGAACTTACAAGAACCCTGCTGCTGCCTTGATAATTAAAGAAAGACACAACTAGGTATTTATTAAAAGATTAAAGGACTATAAAAAATTTAAATCTCCTCAAACCAAACCAATATTAATAATTTAATAAAAAAATGAAAATCATGTATATATATATGCATATATGCATACATATATATAGCAATAAGGAAAAAAAATATAATGAACAAAAATTAAGGAACTTAAAAATGTTATAAAAATATATATATTCACTAATTAACTAAAACGATGAATACAAAAATTAATAATGAAAAAAAATGATTAAATGAATATCAAATAATCAAATAACAAATTCGTATATATATATATATGTATGTATTTATACATACATATATATATCAATAGGAAACAAAAAAATATGATTTATAAAGATAATAAAGCCGAAAACAATGATAAATGAATAAAAATATATAAATAAAAATAAAGTAATAATAATAATAATTTGGATTATATATATCCTTTGGAAGAAGGGGCAACTATAGCAAATCGACTTCACGGGGGCGCGTGGAGTCCAGTGGTGTGGTGCTCGTTGTAAGGTCAGTATGATCGTTGTTTTTTGTTTTTTCTTTATGAAATTTGATTAATTCACGGTGCGTACTGCTCTTGCCGCCGCAGTCTGAGAAGATACTTGCGCTCGTCCTTCAGCCAAAGTTTTTTGATTCTTTTTTTTGGAATGCCTATATTATGAACGTTTGTATAGATGAGAGGGTCTGGGTATAGATTAACAATATGAAGCAAAGATTCGGCGATATCAGCGTGAAATGCTGTAATGTCTTTATTGTTTAATTAGCGACGTCGGACTACCACAACGCAAACGGTTGCTTGTCCCGTACGAGAGCACGGAAAGACTTGATGTAATATTACCTCAAGCACCGGAAAGACGGAGAAGACAGAGATAAAACCAGAATAAAGATACAGATGACGGTAGGATTGAACCAAGGACAATTCCTCTCGCTGAGATCGCAGTGGGGCAAACCTCCTAGGCTCGGAGGCTATAGTATATATATAATATAAATATGAAAATATAGAATATATATAGTATATTATATATATATAATATATATATATATAATATTAGAATATATTATATAAAAATATTATATACTATATTTTGTCACTTACTTTTTTTTTTTTAGAAAATGGTAAATGGAAAAAGAAAACATTAACTAAGATAAATAATAATAAAGATTATCTGGATACAATTAGAACAAAAAAGTTTGGATAAAGAATTCATCGCGAAGTAATTAAATTGATGCTAATTTTTCAATCAATTAAAATATGTGCTTTCGGGTGTCGAAATATGAAGAATAGCGCAAATTATGTAATTTGACCTATAAAATTAGTTTTAATAGTTCCTGTGCACTGCTACCATTTGATGTTGCCACAGGAAAGAAAGTTCGGATAAATTCTCTTGCTATAAATAAGTTTATGTAACACACAACACAAAATATATAATATATATATATAGAATATATATATGATAAAGAATAAGACTAAGCAAGTATAAAGATCAACAGAGTCAGAAAATGTAAAAATATAAAATGATGCAATCAATAATATAATATATATATAATAGGCAGTAAAAATTGTCAGCGTAGACTATATGTAAGAAGTAATATAGTAGTAAAATAGACTAATTCAACAAATAAACTAATATCAACAACAACAACAACAAAAAGTATATAAGACTATAATATATAAAAAAAAAAAGAATACAAGAAAAAAGAAAAAAAACAACCGAGAGAAGAGATGAGAGAAGTCAAGAAAAGAATAGGACGACAGACGAGGCAGTACAACACAGATCAAGATGGGAAACAGAAAAACAAAGATCAAAAGAAAAGACAGCAAAATCCAGAGAAAAACAACAACGACAGCAGAGCAGAACAAACGAACCAACACTAGAAAATACGAACAGAGACAAAACAGAAGACAAAATCAAGAGAGAACAGCAATCACAAGAATGGAAAAGACAGAGAAAAAGAGAAGAGAGAAACCACACAACATAAAATAATACGATAATGACTATACGGAAAGGTGAAGATTAAAAATATGTAACTTGATCGACCGATATGATGTAATTTAGTATATATAATATAGATAATAAATATATAATTAATATAGAATATAATGAAAGACAATATATAGAGATAAACAACATAAGACAACGGACGACAACATATCGAAAAAACAACAGACAACTAAATAGAAAATACAATCAACAACATAACAGAATTCGAGGAAAACAAATAATCAAAACAAATACAATATTAACATATCAGTACTTACATAATTAACTCAGAAGAACAAAATAACTAAATAGAAACAGATACAAAAAATAACATCAATACAAATAATACTATAATAAAATAATAACGACAACACAGTAATATTAGCAGATAGATATTTAAGACTACTCATAATCAATATAAAAGTAAATTAGACATACAAAACATATATATAGCGTCCATAGCTGTGCACATCGCTAGCAAGCAAGAGGCCGAGTTTTCATACAATATAAACTAGAACAGCTGTTAGGGGAGCGATAGCATAGAAGTGTAGTTATCAACAGAATTTCTCTAACTGTACCTACTCACCTACAACACCTAAGTAGCGCAGATAACATGGTTCAGTGACATTGACTTGCACAATGAGAGAAAGACTCCAACGAGCTACCGCGGAAATCGCCTGCAGCACGACAGAACAACCATATTACAAAGCATATAAGACAAAGTACATCGCAAGACACTATTCATCGATTGAGGATCCAATGACAGGACGTTAGTTCTACATGGTGGAAAGGAGAAGAATACTATATAATAGATATATAGTATTTTTATTATTAAATATATAAATATTTATATTTATTTGATTATAATGTGTATTAACATAAAAAATAAATAACAACTTAAAAATAATAATATTAATAATATAATATACGAGATATAAATATATAATAATAATATATAATATAATAAGAATATATCATGATTATTAGAGCTCGAACCCCCTATTTTTTTTTATCTAATATTATAATATATAAGAATATATATAATCTATTACTTAAAAAGAAACTTTTAATTAATAAAAATACAATACAAAATCTTAAGTTATTCTAAAACTCACACAAACAAAATTAACCATATTTCTATTACATATCATAAAATAACTATAATATAAATCCTAACCACTATTCTACCAGTTCATTAAGAGGACACTACCTCTGGTGATAGTTGAACAGAAAAGAAGCTCCTGCAGTAAGGAAAGAGTTAGAAGTATAAAAAATGAAGATCGATGGGAAAAATGGTTTGTTTAAAGATGAATCCACAAATTTTATCGAATAATCTATGAGAAAAGAATTGTAACTTTCATCAATTAATTTAGTGTTTAAGTATAATATCATATCAACCTTATATTATTAAAAGTTCATAACTATATTAAAATTTCAAATATTGTAATAGTAAATTATCATCATTCTTGGTGATCCCGCGCGAACAAAAAAAAAAACAAAAAAACAACACAAAATTGATAGAATCACAATGATTATTAAATATGAATATTAGATATTAAAAAACCGCAATATTGATCGATAAATGAATGATTCTGCTAACTTGTTATGAGAAGAATCAGACATATACCAACTAAATGATGGATCATACATATCTCATATCTTATCTTACCATTTCTTCTACCACCAAAACTAAAAAAATACTTCATTGAAACAATAGAATATCCGAAAAATCGCACAAACAGGTATATATACATTGAGAATAAGGGCTAATTTAGCAATATTGTATATCTTAAAACTTCTATAGGGGTACACAAGTATATCGATGGCGTAAAGACAGAATACAAAGAGAAGACACAACAAAAACAGATGTCGGACTATAAAAGCCTATCCGAAATGCTCTTCAGGTTAAGAAAGACTATGGAAGCCAGATACGGTACATGTCTATTGTGTTATAGTAAGCAATGTATATCGAGAAGTAGTAGAAAATATTCGATTCATGCTTATTCTTAATGACTACTAAATGATTATAGACTATAGAAAAGATATTGTAAAATCTTAAAAAGGATATAAATAAAAATTGATTTCAGTCTTGTAGATCTGAGGAACAAATTCGTAAATGCCACGTTAAAACAAAGAATATGTGATAGGTCCCTAACTTACGATGTTGAAGCAATGAAAGGAAAAAAAACAGAAAAAGAAATACCAATGTATGTAGTTAATTTGTGAAGTTTCTTTCTTATAATAATGAAAATGTGATAATGATATCAATTTATTCATTATCTTGATGTTAATCACAAGAAATGGAATATATATATTCTATCCAATATATTCCTCTACAAAAATGCAACAGGGGAAAATAGTATTCCAAACAGTATCGTTTACCACCCCATCGAAATAGCCAAATACCCATTAAAAAAGTTCTTTCAAAACCTAAACAGAAATATATGCAAAATAAGCCCTTACTCACAACATGCAATATATTAAATGTATAAGCATTTCCTTGCTATAAACGTGACATAGAAGAATGTATATGTGTGAGACACAAATATTCGACTTAAAAGAAACTCAAAATGAACCACAGCATATAACAATGTCACAATACCCAAGTATAAAGCAAGAAAAATATGAATGTTACCTCAGTAGATACGAAGTATTTAATATAAAATCATAAATTACTCTCAAATAACATTGGAACCCTTCAATTAAATGAATCGAGATGTAACAAGGGAAAACATGATAAATCATTATTGCATATAAATAAAGTTTAATAACCTTAATAAAATACGCACGAGTGAAATGCAAATATCAAAACACGATACACAACATAATTTAATGATGAAACGAAGAAACAATACTCAGAATTATCTACTCAACAAAAATGTGGATCAGATCACACACACATCCAAATGAAAATTGTTTACCCAATGAACCTTAACATCTATCCTTCAATAAACGCAAGCTTCCTTTTAATACTGATTCACACCAACTGAGACAACTACACGGACAATGACGTCACAGAACGCATAAGTTTCGGAAAACTAGAATAATTAAAATTTTATAGACACATGCAACAAACAAAATATAGTGATAATTTCAAATTTAAATTATGTAGCTCTTCACATGTTTGTAGCTTAAAACACCGATTTTACGATGATATATCTATACAATTAAAAAGTGCCTTATATAACAGAAAGATGTTTATTTAAGCAATACCACAGTCAATTCATGTAGACAATATAATACACAATACAAATATTAATAGCATCGATGAAAATTATATTGAAATATTTATCTATCAAGCGAACAACCATTGGGAGTGAGAGATACATAGAATAATTAAGAATATAACATTAATATATATTATATATATATAAGATAAATATAGTAGAATCTATATATATATATATATAGGATATTCATACTCAGGTATACATTAGGGAACAGATATATGTTCAGATCCGGCTGTTCAAAGAAGTAATTTGGTAGTGCATAGGTGTGTGGTGAGAATAAGGCCCCTCCTCTCAGAAGGATGAACATTAAAAAAAAAAAAAAAAGAATAAACGCTTTGTGAAAATTAAAAAATTGTTAAAAATGTGAAAACTATGCTTTGTATGGTTTTAGAGAGTGATATGACAGGGTTGTTCGCTCGAGAGGAGAGCGCCAGACGGTAGTTGCCAGTTTAATTTTTTTTAAATAACGATATCCAACAGGAAAACCACAAACGCAATGGACCGCACACTCGGTGTTTATCGATGAGAAAAGAACCTAAACCGAGGGGACGACTCTAGTCAACAGACGATCCCGGCATTGAAACCACCCTAAAAAAAAAATAAGAATATCACAATCATATTCAAGCTAGTAATAAAGAAAACACAAACAATAATTTTGTAAACTATATGCTCTCTTGAACTGCAAAAATGAGAAAAGCTTAATTAGAGCGTACTCGACATGACAGAATCAAACGAATTGAATAATATATATTATAAAAGAGTAGTTATATAAACAAAATATTAGAAACAAAATAAATTTCTTCTTAAAGTATTATCCATTGAAATTGCGATTAAATGAAAATAAAAAAATGTAATATCTATTTATGATTTATAGTCACAAAAATGTGAAGCCAGTATATAGTTTTTATAAAGAATTACAATAGCATAGACTATGCTTTATCGCGATGAAAGAAACATGAATACGAGAAAACTTCCAGAGTAAGTAAAGAACACAGGTACAACATACAGAAAACGTAGATAAACCTTAATCAACATAACGATAGTTATATTAGCTACATAATCAAGATACATAAATTATCAAGCTATATAATATCGATAAGATATAAATATAACAACAGTAAGCAGTAATTAAATAAGACTGAAACGTAAGCTAATCAAAAATAAATTATATAAGAATATAATAATAACTTATATAATAATATAATAAGAAAAAGATAAAAATAAATATAGATATATATATATATATTATGATGATAAAAGAACAAGTGACATCATTAAAATTTCGCGTCCGCGCTTTTGCCTGCGGATGTTGCGTCGATATTTATTGTCAGAGATTATTGATAGGATATTTAAATAAAAACAATAGATCACATATGGAATAAATTTAAGGAAAAATTCAAAAACGGCTTATATTCCATATTCTTAATATTATCAAAAACATTCAAACTCGCTGGAATAGACACTTCACATGATGGAAAGAATGTATTGCTCAAAGAACCTTTGCTTCGTACACTCGTATTCCAAAGATTAACATTCTTATTAATGTGAAAAATGCCATATCACACTGCATCGCAGATGTCATTCCATTGATGAAATAAAATATTACCCAAAGGAACAAACAAATTAGTCGGATAGAATTGTAAAAATAATATAAAATTATAATGTAACTAAACCATTCAGTATTGTAGAATCTAGCAGTTTGTTCTACTGCATATAACCGAGAGTGTGAGATGTACCCCTTAAGTTCAATTGTTAAAATAGCTATTTGGAAGTTTGAACATAAACACTTTATTGCTGATATAAGACATAATCTAAAGAATAATAAAAATTAATAATGGTTAAAATAAATTATAAAATGTTATGATGTAATGGGCTTAATATTATATTACCATGTAATATTGTTATATTATGTACACTAATAATATTACGCCTTACATAATTATCAGGCATACTTTGGGGACAACTTATTAAGCATGGAAATTTATATTAAAAAAATTATCATTGAAAAAAATTTTGCCATGCTTAAAATATGTTAAAAAGTTCACAGAGCAGGCGGACTTGCTCGTATTTACCTATACCGAGAAAAATATGCAAAATGGAGAATAAAATAATGAACTCAGAACTGGGATTTACTCTGTTTATGTCAGCCCTAAATAATAATATTAGCATGCAATCTAGATGACGATTTAGTCGAGAAAAAATTTTAAAAGATTTATTAAATTAGGATAATTTTAATAAATGAATGTCCTTAAAAAGTATTCTTTCAGAACTAGATATGGAACTTATATAATACACAATAGTAAGATCTGGATACTCATGGTCGATTGATTATCTGTCCCTTCTTATGGAACTATTAAATCAATACTTTTCTTGTGCCAAATATTTCTCTCAATTTGGATCATTTTCTGTTTCTCTATTGAATTAATGTATGTTAAAAAATGCAAAAAGAGCTCTAAATTAGAAGCTTAATAATATTCTAAAATTGACAAACCTTAACCAGGCTATCTTCAACTGTTTGGAAATAAATACAGTAAAAATAATAATTAAAGTTTGAATTTTTTGGACTCATTTAATTCGCATCGTAATTTTTGAGGTATCACGCTGTGACACGACAAAAATGACAGGAATTGTATTTTGAATCTACGTGATAAATACAACGCCAATAACTAACTCGCATAGAAAGGTAATGTTTAGCTTGATTCCCCGTCAACGCCCACTCTCCCCTAATTTTAAATATTTGGATCCTCTGAGATATCGATTGCTAATTGACATCTACTATTCTACTTAGGTTTCATTATATATACGTTTTTTTAATATTTACTTTCTGTGAGAAAAAGCATCATTGTCACCAGAATTAAATTTGGCGCTTGAGGGAAAATACAGAAAAAAATTTTACCAGGCTCACTTTTTTGTGGTTTTAAGTAACATACAAGGAAAATTACTGTTAAGCGCGTCGTTTCTTATAAATCTTAATAATTCGATAGGCGGCTTCCATTCCCTTTTTGGTTAATATCAGACTGTTAGCGCCAAATCTTATACGTGCCTCATGTGCTAGTTGTATCGTCATTTATCTACATCTCATCCTATATTCATTGGCATAATCCTTGTAAGGAGTTGCAACAATTGCACTTGTAGGAATAATCTTTGTATCCTCGACGGAAATACCTCTTTCCTCATATAATTTTGGATTACGGTTTATACATTTCTCTGACTGTTTTGAGTGGGTGATCATCATATACTCTCTTTTGTTCATTCCAACATCATCATTCTCACACCTCAATCTCTCTTTAATTATTATATGTTCAAGTTTCAACATTTGCATGGTAATTTACGCGATATAATTTTAAAAAATCTCTAAAATTATCTTTAATCTATAAGATTGTTACCTCAAAGTAATTGTATTTCATGAAGTCCATATACAATAATATAATTACAGTCTATTAGCGGAGCGATTTTCTGACCCTGAAATTTTAAGCTCGTTCATTCATATCACTATACAAAGTAGTTGAAATGGATCCAAAGCAAATCTTTCATTCTTAGAACTATTTTTAAACTACACCAATGAATGGTACTCTCATTCAGTAAAATTGAGCCTTCCTGGGAATAGAAACATTTACATAGAATTTATATTTTGCCTTTAACTTGCAAATACACAAAGGAGTGTTACCAACATCTAAATTCCAGAGTCATTATTTTTACTTTTAAAGAAAGATAGTATGTCTTTGTCTCCACAACGTATAAAAACTAGTAAAAAATCCGCCGATAAATACATAAAGGTTTATATGGGATTACAATGCCTGCTCGCCTCGTTACGTGATATTGACTTATATTCCCGCTCCTCTCGTCTATCGGGCATTTTACCTGATGATAGTTCAGAACAGTCTTATCGGGCTAAATTGTCTTTACTTACTTACAAAACAGTAATACTAGCTCGAGTCCACTTTGTATTTTTTTTTTTTGTGCAAAAATATTAATAATAATTTCAAATAGAAAATACATAGCATATTATTATACGCATGTTATGAAACTATTTGAGGTAGTACGTAATCAGGTTTTGACTTCTACACTCCTATCCACTTTTTCCTCAAAAAAGTCATAAAGATGATAGGTAGCTATCAAGGTCTGAATCAACCGTTGGAATGATATATTTTATTAGAGGTTAGCTCGAATCCGTGTAATTTTCAAGTCTGTAGGATGTTAGTAAGCGGGGGTCACCCCCGAGAGCGTAGCCGCTACGCCCGCGTTTATTTACTCTCTTCTTGGTCTCTTCCAACCGAGATTTCGGTTAGTGCCTCTATTTTCCCACGGCTAAGTCATTCCCAGACCAGATTGTTGTTCGATTTGCGCGGTTCTTGCAGAGAGAGAGCGTAGTGAGCGCGCGCTGCTGCAGTTGCGTTTGACATAATCATACGATTACAATTTGTTTGTGATTTGTCATTATGGTACACTCTTATGAACGTCGAAGATATGTCGATTGTCCTGAAGGAAATCGATCTCTGAGTCGAAAAACATGATCCCTTGGGGTCCGGTCCAGGTCTTTAGGGTCCGTTTTTACGCGTTTCCAGTGACTACTTGCGTTCGGCGGGGCATGTGCCGACGTGTCTTCGCATTTATCCCGGTTTTATGAATTCCCGAGGTACTTACAGTCGGACTTTAAAACCGGATTGGCCAGCTTGCTCCCTGCACGTCGCGTGAACTAATGTAGTCGTGCTTAACATAGTTTTATTTGGAGAGTGGTTAGATTTGATCGGGCGGATATTTAAGTTCGTGCTGCGTGGTATCAGACAGTTTAGCTGGAAGTCGCATCCACTCTGCGGTACTCCTCGAGAAGGACGCTCTACCCCTCCGCGATTCCTTCAATGATATTAACATAGATTGAACATCAAACCGTGCTCACTAGATAACGGGCTGAACTTTTTGGTATTGGCAGGAAGACGCTCTAAGATATTATGTAGAAAGTATTGGACGAATATGTAGGAAAGACATGTATATCCGCGAATTCAAGGCAGTTGGCTTCCGGTGCACCTGTGCTCAGAGCCACTCTGCGGTGAGCGAGTTAATAATCAACAGCTATCGTATATTACAATTCGTAGCGGCTGGGCTAGTCCTTTATATATTTTATTCGTTGATATACGATTCGAAATATTTATCGCTCAAGTCATCGATTCTTTCAGAAAACCATAGAAGAACAAAAATATATTCTAATACAATTAACTAAATAAATAATTAAATATAAATATTATACATTCTCTATTATTCTTTTCTTTTGTTTATATATATAAATTTCCTTTCAAATCTTAATTTATATACATGTTCTATAATCAACAGCAGTAAATCAGTCTTAAATCACAGCCACCACCTACCCTCCCTGACAAATTTATGATCTATTGATCTATTTGATAAGTTCTTCTATGATCTCCTATTTGATCTTATTAATGCTTCTCGATCTAATCTTGGGTCTATTGATCTAATTGATTAAGGTCCACATTTTTTACTTAAAAATTATGTCTTCATGGATTTATTACATTAGTCATCAGCTCAGTAACTCTCAGTCAACTCAATGGGCTTAAACCAAATTACTTTAACCCTACGCTCTCAACCTCGATCCAAAGTTGTGATCACTTTGATCTACTTGATCTATTTGATCTATTGATATCTTGATTCAATTTTCAAATTTTTTAACTGAAAATTGTCGTATGCTTTTTACTTATAGTCTATAAAGCAGGTTAAATCTCATAAATCAAGAGCCAGCCAACAATCCCTACACTCTCTTGTCTGTCCTCGATCCAGTCTTATGATCTATCCTGACTTTCTATCATATCGCTAAACACTTGATCTCTCATTCGTGATCTAGATGATCTATCTCAATCTGATTGGATCTAGGATTGTTAAGTATTTTTTTTACTAAATGTGTAACTTTTAACATACCTAAATCAGTAAATACAGTAAATTTCCAAGCCACCATCCACGAGTCATCATCCGTTAATCAGTCGGTCTGTCTCATCCTGTATCGCTCCCTACTTCCTCTCTTCTTCCTCCTCCTGAAAAGTTAGTGGAATCGTCATTGATATCCTTACCTTGATCTAATTGGATCTTGATCTATGACTTCTGATCTATTGATTAAGTGGCAAATTTTTAACTCAAACAATTGATCATGTTTCTTTACTACTATAATACCTAATGAGTCACCTCTCTTCATTCAGTCCATATTTCCGCCGATTACTTACAAATCCAGTAAATCTCTGAGAAATCAAATTGCAACGATAACTCGCAATCACTCGAATAGAACAGTTATCCATATTCGTACCTGGTCATCCAAATCATAACCGATTCCTACTTGATCTACTTGATCTATCTCATATTGAATCTATCTTGATTCCTATTTGATCTCCCTATCTCTGATCCTTAACGCATCGTTCAGAATTTTTTACTAAATTTGGTGAATTACGTTTCTAATACATAACTTAACTAAAGATCAGTATCCTCATAAATCAATTATTCGTCTGAACTCATCCTTCCTCTCCTGTCCATAGGCTGTGAATCTATTGATCTCATTGATCATGATTGATCACTTGATTTATTGATATCAATCTTGATTGAGGTCATTCGGTCATCTACTTTTTTTTACTTTAAATTGTCAGTGTGTCTTACCATACCCTAATGAAATCTCAGTAAATTCTCAGTAAAAATCTAACTCCCAACAACTTCATCTTGTACATACTCATCCGACAGTCTTCTTGTCCAAGTATGTCGATCTAATATGATTTTACTATATTCTCTGAAATCCTCTTAACTATTTTGATTATCCCTTACTTGATATTTCCCTCTCCCATTGATTATTGATATATAAGTCTCAACAATTTTTTTACTCTCCCATCCCATTATGTCCTCAACATCCACGTTTTAATTAAAATATCCACTCCCATCTATATCCTAAGCACATTCTTTCAAGCAGCTAAATCAAACTGTTAAATCAAATCCCATATTTTATCATTTCCCGATCTCAATATTATCAGTCCACACGTCCGTTCCCTCAGGGTCGCTCAACCATCACCTCGAATTCCTGACTTCTCAATACTGTGACTATTGTTCTCGTTAGATGATCTCCTTTTGATTTTCAAGTCACCATTTCGACGTGTTACTTTTCGAGGATAATCTTCTTCATATCATCTAATTTATATCGTCATAATCCTTTTCTAACTTGTTCTCTTATAACTCAAAGATTTTTCTCCCAGGAACTCCCCAAATTATATGCCTGATACCAATGATCAAAGTCTTTACGATTTGAATGTGTCTCAAATAACGTAACATCGGAAATCCGTAACATGAATAGTGAATATCGATAATAAGTCAGAATAGAAGACAATCAAAAACATATAATCTATATTAAAAAGGAGATCTCCATCTCATCGATGATCCTCGATGTCTGTCTCGAATTGTCTTTCACTACATCTCCCTTAAACGCGAATAACAACCTGTTAACTATTTCTCTCGAAACATATACGGTTCGCATACGAACAGACCTTTAACCGATAAGTAAGCTTTATAACTAACATAGATCGACACCAAATTCTCGTAACTGTCTATTTTTTCTGATCAGAGATTTCTTGCACACATACGTTGTTCAATAATTACCTCTCTATCTTACAGACGATGTCTTGAAATGTCAGGTCAAATTCTCGGGGCGTGTCTCGTCGGTGAAGTCTTTATCTTCGTCATTAACCCATATGTTACATAACTCTGCGTGATGGTATATGCCTCAGTCTTCCATCGTCTTTCTAAACTTGAAAATCATGTTAGTCTGGTATTTCCTAGTCATACAGGGGTATATTTTCTATTCAAACATTCGTACTTAGATCAGATCGCTCTCCCTTTCATGGTCTCAGTAGCTCTCTTCATTCAGATGTCAAATCTCACAACTGAAATCAATATACTCTAAGATAAAATTCGAAATCGGGCAATCATCTCTGTCTATCTACTAACAGTTCTCGTGTTTCGCTCTCCCGTCTCTACAATCATAAAGCTACACTTGGATGTCGTCAGCATCACTCATCGTCGGAACTATCCTAAATCGCCAGATCAAATAATTACCTAGTAACATCATTCTAAGAGCCCATTCGCTAGATCCTCGCCTGCCATCCTTCTTTCCCCACACCATACCATCTCTTACATCAGTCTATTCTTCTCCGATCACTCTCCCTGTTATCAAATGTCGTCATATTTCTAAAACATCTCACGGAAAATAACTGTTTACTTCAAACAAAATTCTCTCGTTCGTCTCTCCGTCTTTCCTCTCAGCACCAATCCCCAAATCGTCAGCCAACTCAAGACCTGTCTCTTCATCTCTCTATTAACTCTACAGTTTCACAATCTCCTCGAAATAACATTGAGTAATCCCCTTCTCTCTCTTCCAGACCATCGATTGGACAAAAGTAACCTATAAAATTTACAGACTGATCTTTTCTTCCTTTTTTCAATGCATATCATCTCCTTCGCGATCCTTTTACCCATACATGAGTTATTTAACATTATATCACTAATATGCGTGTCATCATCACTATCTACGAACAAAAACTATCCAATCATTTCCATTAAGGCAGACCAAAAAATCGTATAATCATAACCAATCCTTATGTCCGAACTTATAGTTATTTTGATCCATACTGATCGCTTTCCATTCAGAATCCATCTGCGATGATATAATATTATGCTAAGCTACTAATGAATTCAACCAGAGCATCAGAATCACAATGTGTTTTTCTCTCAAAAATTAATAATACCAAGCTAACCATCCATAGCAATCAATTACGTGAATCCTAGGAATAATTTAATGCGTACAAACGACAAACCTATCTTAAACACAACTTACCGGTTATGGTACGATGCTCGCAAATAAAACTGTTTAACACAAATACCCGAAACATCTCTCCTTCTTAATACATCAGTTCCAGACGAGTCCTCTTTTCATTCATAGAAACGTAGCGGATAGCTTTAACATCAACGTGTATAAGTAGTTAACTTTAATCCTTTATAACTCATGACCCAGTAAAAGTACCGTAGTAACCCATACGCTTTATACATATACACACCTTTTTTCCACACAAAAAACGATATATAAGTCTCTACACATATTGAACGTTATTCCTTTCATTGAAACAGTAACATTTAACAAAAAATGGGTCATGAACCATACCTAACCATCATTATACCTAACGAGTAAAGACGAAATACAAGTAAAGTTTTTTTTAGGCTTATCTCTTTTTTAGGACTCCGCCGCCTTTCAGAAAACTACCAACTCTAAACATGGAACAAATGATTTTTTACGTTATATTGTCGTTTTATCCATTCTGCCATAAACGTGAGTGCAATACTTTATTATACTTTTTGTAACCCTCTGGCAGGATCATACTAGCAATTGGTAGCAGTCGCCTATTTCTTCGGGTTTCGGATGTAATTACTAAACTGACCCTACTCGTTGGGAAATAAACGCATTAACTCCTCGTGAAGATATCCAATCGACCACAGCGTAGAGATTGCGCGGGAGATGCTCTCTGTCATTCAACACTTCGAGAAACTTCGCCTACCGAAGAAACTAGGTATAGTAATACATCCTTAATGTAAATGAGATTGCTCTCTTCTTTCAATCAATTCAGAAGATCAATTGCTTTTCAAATACTCATTTGTTTAATATATATATATCAGGTTCAACAAGGGATATCGTTATTTCTACTTTCTCGTTCGTACAACAACACACAACAACAATAACTGGCTAATTAGATAAGTTCTTTTAGCATACTAAACCACGAATTATGCTTAACGTAACTTGTTTTCACATTATAAGCTAAACATAAATAGCATTAACCAGAACTTAAGAAAATATGCATCTCAACTTTGACCTAATTCTACACACAGCCTTAAGCAGATATACTGTTTAAACATTAACAAAGTTCCACACTTAACCACACTCGTAAATGACATTGCATACAAAACGTAACCTTATTCATTCATACTTTTAACAAACATTTCTAACAATATTACACGGTTTACATCTTCACATCTGTCACCACAGTAGATATTTTTTACATAACACATGCAAAATTTTTATTATTAACCCTTGTTTAATTATCATACAGTGCAGCTCGAAATGTAAATGCTCAACGTAACAAGTTTTCCAGGTTCTTATAAGCTAACATTAACAGTATACCCTGAACTTAGAGAAAGTTACTGTGTGGTATTCATTTGTACGAACAAACCTCGTTTACTCACTAAGCCCCTTTAACGCTGCGGTCAATAACCACTACATTAACAAACTTCTCTTGCTACCATAACGCAATAAAGGTAACCTAACAGACAATCTTCCGTGCCAAAGTAACCTAGTCACAATCTCTTTTTCAAAGCTATGGATACTTCCCTCAACATATCAAGTATACTCAATTTTTATACCTTTTAAATCTGTATATTCTCAACAAAAGTTTTACGCTAAACCTGTCTCTAATACATCCATATAGAAAAAGAATATACATGCTTACGTTAATCTAGAATGTTTTACATCAAACTTCGTAACAATTTAACCAAAAAAAATCTTCATACATAACCCACTCCGTCTAAGATATCATGAATCCCATCCAGCGAATAATTGCATCTCCGAAACTAAACAAAGTTTTTTCACCAAGACATAAACAATAAAATACAATATTTTTCACTCCTAACATAGACATAAAAATAAGTCCTTTGAGTAAAATATCACAGTAACAAACGTAAATAAATTCTTACCTAGATGTTTAAATCATCAAAAGTTAGTAAATCTGTAAATCGTAAAAATCAAGCCGCCTCCATATGTTCAGTTCTATAATTTAACATTATAATACCGTGGCAAGTATCCTAACCCGTTCCACCACACTGTGATTATTGAGTACTATTGCTTCAAGTCATATTCAAGTTATATCATTTTGGACAAAACAATAACATAAAAATACTGAGTTCTTTTAAAGATATACATACTCAACTGAGTACTAGAATCTATATATTGCATGTAAACTACAAACAAGTTTTTCGCACCACAATACAGCTATAAATATAAACAAAATCATAACAGGTGACTAGAGAATATAATGTATACAATATTGCAAAAACCTAAACATACCTCTCGCGTATGATATCAGCTAACGATCCTTTGAAATATAAATTCCCTACTTGATCAAGGTAAGTAGCTAGAGGTCATACATACTTCACGATAGTTCCCAACTTTTTTCGAACGTAGCATATTAGCAACAGGTAAGGCGACGTTTATCTAACAAAATCCCTTAACATAAGTGACACCAATCTATCAAAGATTGCACCATCTTGAAACTAGGATTGACTCACTATTTCATATAATATAAAGTGTCCACTCCGTTTCGCGTTATACTATAATTAAACATCATTTGACCTATGAATATATTAAAACGTAGACTTTCTACAGTACATGGGTATGTGTCAACCAAAACATTTTCAAACCAAAAAAAACTTACCTAAGGTTCAACGTTTCCTAACCGCATACTTCTAATCATCGTTAGTTTTAACAAACAGTATATTCCTTACATAAAGAACAAATCATCTTTCTCACCACTAACAATTCAGTGTCTATTATATCCACATTGTATAGGTATATTTTAACATAAGTATCTTAACTTAAACTAACTTACGTAATAACATAAAGTTTTATCATTAACCCAAACGAGTATCTAAAGCAATCACATTTACCATTCCCGAGAGAAAACCCAGGGGGATGCCCCCCTTCCTTAGGAAAGGGTGTGAATCTTGCGAGGAGGGGGATCACCCGAGGGGTGTAATAGCGGGCTTAATACCTGCCGATAACCCACAACCTCAACCCCTATCCTTCGGAAGGGGTAACGCCCGCTATTTACCCAAATAAATCAGATTTACTGTCGGGTGAATTCCTACCCTTACCTCGTCAGAGAGATTTACAATACCCTTTCAAAGGGCGGCATCCCCCTGGGTTTTTTTTCTCAAGGATGGTAATGTGTTGCTCTTTAGATACTAACTTTTGGATTTTAGAAAACTGTTTATTCGTAAGTTAGATACGTATTTTGTTAAATATTATATGACACATCGTGGAAGAATTAACACTGATTTGGTTAGAGAAACTGAATTGCAGTTATTTTGTACGATAATTACTTTTGTGTATTTACCATAACGATGATGTGTTAGAACGTGAGCCTAGGTTAAGTTTTTTGTTGAATAATGTTAGGTTTGCCCAAGACTTTTTTGACTAATGTCTAACGTTTATTCAATAGGGTTATCAGAGATGATGTTAATTATTGTCTTTTTAACAGAGTGACATCTATTTGATAGAAGATACGTGTCAATTCCTGCTTAAGATGGTGGCATCTTTGATGGATTGGTCACTTTTGTTAAGGGATTTTTGTTGAATAAATACGTGCTTTACCTGTTGCTATTATGCTCGAAAAGGGTGATGGGGGAACATATTCGATGTAATTGTAATTGACCTGACTACTAAACTTTACCTATTGATCACGGTTAGGGCAGAATTTTTCAGTGATGTCTATAGCTGATATTATATCATAACGCGAGGTAGTGCTTAAGGGGTTTGCATTTGTCATGTATATTTACCTAGGATCTAGTTCACACTCTATTACGAGCCTTAACTGTTAAATGATATTTGTTAAGCTTTTTATTTGGGTGCTTAAAGAACATTTGTTGGTTAAGCATATATTTCTAGGTCAGTATATAAAGAACATATTTTTTATGTTATCTGTAATTTGTCAAAATGATACTTGAAATATGACTTGAATCAATAGCATCATAGATCACCAAGGGTTGGGTGGAACGCGTAGGGGAATGCACGTGATGGAGGGTGCTTGATTTACTGATTTACAGATTTACTGCTTTAAAATCAGTAAATTAAACCGATCTCCGAGGGCTATTTTACTCAAAGAAATTATTTTAGTGGACGATGCTTCGGAAAGATTTTGGTATCTGTCGCGAATGTTTTGATGTTTTACCTTTTGTTATGTTTTCAATTATTCGCTGGGGATTTGATATTTTAGAACGGGGTTATGATTGAAGCAGTGGAGGAAGCGGATGGAGAAAATTTGAATGTAAACATCTGTTACAATTTAAGCATTATATTCTTTGGCAATATGATGAATAAAAAAACCTTTTAAGCTAAACTTTTTTGTTAAATATCTACGAATGGTTATTGATAAAATTAAGTATTGATTATGTTTGAGATATGCTTGCAAAAGTGTGACTAGGTTACGTTTGCACGATGTTGTTAGGTACTTTATTGCTGTTTTGTGCAGAAGTTTGTTATGTTAGTGGTTTATTTTTCCGGCAGTAAGGGGTGTTAGGTGTTGTCGTTGTCAACTCATATTCCTTTAGTTATGGTTATGTTATGTTGCTTTATTATGTTGGAACTCTTGTTACGTTCGCATACTTTAGATGCTCATTGTGAAATTACAAAAGGTTAGCAGAAAAATTTGTCAAAAAATAATGTATATATGTAAAATTAACGTTATTATATTATGTTAGAGATATGTTTGGGAAAAGTATGAAAGGTTATGTTTTGTATGCAATGTCATTTACTTTATACTGCTGTTAAGTGTTGGAACTTTGTTAATGTTAACTAATTTTATTCGTGCTTAAGCTGTGTTAGATCGTCGTTGTGCATTATTTTCTTAGTTCTGGTTAATGCTATGTTAGCAATTTATAAATTATAAAGCACAAGCTTATAATCTTAGCATATCATTCGTTGGTTAGTATCTACAGAACTTATCTTTGTACTATGCTTATTTGTTGTTGTTGTTGTTGTTTGAAACGAGAATCTATATACCTACTTTGAACTGAATATGGTTCATCTCGTAGTCGTATTCTTGTTTACTTTCTTCTGATTGATTGAAAGACAACGATCTCATTACCATTAAGGGATGGTGTTTATATTACTAATTTTCTTCAGTTAGGATAGTTTTTCTCAGTGTTTATACGTGGACATCTCCCCGCATCTCTCTACCTGTTGTTGATATCTTGATATCTTCACGAGATTTTTCGTTATTCCCAACGAAGTGTCATTTTATATTAAATTCGTAACGAATGGCGACGCTAACAATTTGCTAGTATGTCCCTCAGAGGGTCACATATAATTCAAGTTTGGCATCACTTTATGCCAATGGTTAAAGCATAAATAACTTCTTTCATGTTTTGAGTTTGTGGTATTTTTCTGAAGGCGATAGGTAAATTAGCAGGCGGACTAAAAACGAGATAAGCCTAAAAACTTTACTTTATTTCGTTGTTTATACTTTACTTCGTTAGGTATTTGAGTGGTTAAGTGTATGGTTATGATCACATTTTTTTGATAAATAGTTTTACTCGTGTCAATGTAAGATTCAAGTACCCATGAAAGTGTTGAAAAAAGGTATAAAAAATAAGGATTACGTTTTTTGTATGTAAGGTTAGTTACTTTACCGCTGTTTTAAGTCTGGAATTTGTTAATTGTTAACAGTTTTTAGGATCTATAAAGTGTGTTGTTTTGTCGTTTGTACATTATTTTCCTAGCTTTAAGTTCATGATGCTATGTTAGCTTATTATGTGAACATTGTTTTTGTTTAGCAATATATTGTGTTCTGATTCAGTATGTATCCGACAAGGTTATGATTATAATTTTTGTCTGCTTATCAATATTGGTGTGTTTAGTTTAAGTAATTAACATGGTTTGTTAGAGTTGTCCTTGAAAAAAATAAGGATTAGGAGTGGTTGTTTTGCATACATGCTTAGTTAATTACTGTTACTGAATGTTAGCTTGGAATTTTGTTAAATTTGTTAAATCAAGTTTATTTACTTTTTACGTATGGTGTGATAGGTTTGTCTTTGTAGCATTATTTTCTTAGTTCATGTTAAATCATGTTAGCTTTTTATTTGTTATAGGTGTTACAGGAATATTTATGTTAGAGGTATATTGGATATCCGTATTAATTCGCAATCCGCTCATTTTTCTCTATCTCAGCATCCGCATCCGCATGAAATTTTATAGGTCGGATAGTATTTTCTATGAATTTGTGAAGAAACGATGTGTGTTGCAACTACCTTCATATATAATAATTAATAATATATATATATAATATATAAATAGTATAAATATATATAATATATATATTATAAATATATAATATATATATATATATATATATAATAATATTATTATATATATATATATTAAAAGGAAGGGGCTTTTAGAAGAATGACAGAAACAATCATGCTGGAGATAGATAATATGTTATTTCAAACTCTGCAAAGCCGATGATGCATGTGCATATAGCAACTTTCTAGATATACATAAATACCAAAACCATTATTTCTATGAAACCACGCTTTTCACAGAGGGTTAAAATTAATTTAGGATGCCTATGTGGACGAAATGGCTTCTTAATAGGCAAAAATATCACAGCCAATAGAAAGCACAAGATCAATACAGAAACAGACACGCATTATACATTCATTTACCGATATCATTAACTTGTAATCATGAACGTTCTGTTTGCTTCTAGAACGATGAAGGAATCTTGTCAGAAGGTGTTTAAAGACACTCTGTATTCTTGATCGAAAAATTATGAAATGCGAAAAAAGCTTGGAATCATTAAAGATCCACCGATTGATAGGCGTTGATAAATTATAAAAGTTTTCCCACATTCTTGCAGAAGTCGCCAGGTAAATTCTTAGAATGCCACTTCAAACAGTTGGTAGCTAGTGAGGTCTTTCAGTGGTGGCAGATCCATTTACGACGATATAGAAGAAGCAAACTCTCCCACTGAAACGGGCTTTAGAAGCTTTTGTTTTTGAAGCATAATTAGAGAATTATTAAATTTTCAATTAATTAACTATTAAAAAATCTATGAGATTTCTATTTATGAAATAATTAAAATATATTATAAATATATATATATATATATATATAATATAATATATATATATATAATATATATAATATTATATATTACTATATATATATATTTATATATATAATATAATATATATATATAATTATATATAATATATAATATATATATATATAGATAAGTATATATATATTATATAGTATATATATTATTATATATTATAATATATATATATAATTAATAATAATATATATATTATATATATATATAAATAGTATATATATATATATATATAATATATATATGATAAATATATATATATATATATAATATATATATAATATATATATAAATAAATTATATTATATAACCTTTTTCCAATGGGTGAGAGGCTGGGGAAAGGAGGTGGATAGGGTGCAAATAAGTATTTGGATCCAAGCTTCCTTGCACTCTGGTAACACAGATATATAATAAATATATAATATATATAATATACGAATAATATATATATATATAATATATATATATTATATATAATATATATACTATATATATATATGATTATATATATACTATATATATATATATATTATATTAAAGGCCCGCATTTTAACTACTCTAGCGCCCATGGGCCCAAAAAAAATTTACGCCATATACAGTATATATATATAATATAAATATATATATAAATATATATATATAATATATAATATATAATATATTTATATATTATATATATATATATATATATATATATATATATATATATATATATATATATATATATATATATATATAATATATATATCAAATTACTTACATTATTACATCTACATGTCAAATTAATGATTCATTACAGGTTTTTGTCTTGCCTTTTCGTTAGCAAATTTGTCAATAATATCTTCGTAATCAATTTTACGGTGAAATCATTCAATAACAAGTACAGCAAGATGAACTAAACGCTGTTGGGACTGGAACGAACGTAAATAATCTTTAACCCTTCTAAGTGTGGATAATGATCTTTCAGCTGAGCAGTTTGTCGCAGGAGTACATAAAAATAATTTTAAAGCAATATTCAGATTTGGATATATATCATGAAAGCTTTTAATGTAATATAAAAATATTTATTGTTAATTGGACAAGCGTTTGATTTTCATTTACCTTCTTCTAAAAGCAAACATTTTAAATGAATGTTATTCTGCTCCAAAATTTTCTAAGTCGGATCGATAGATTTTTGTAATAATTTAGCTGATTTATGAATGTCGTCTGGGTCGGTTTCGGTTAGATTTGATAAGTAATAAAAACTTTTCTGAAAAAATTTCGACTGTATGCAAAACTTCGCCCTATTTAATTCTGTTGAGCAGTTCATCTTAGTATAGTATTGAAGGTTGCTTGAAGAAATGCATATTATTGATAATTTCTCTTCTTTCTCAGCATCTTAGTTTAAGATACATTCTTGATGTCTTTTTGTGTAAAGATTTTCAAATTTTTCTTTGCCACAATTTTCGTAGGTTTCTAATAAACTTCTAATTTCATTAACTAAGTTACAACAGAGAGTTATACAAATTAATAACGGTGGCCACATCCATATCTTCAGATTGCAATTTTTTTTTTTTTTTACATTGTGTCTTTTTGTGTAAAGATTTTCAATTTTTTCTTGGCACAATTTTCGAGGTTTCTAATGAACTTCTAATATCATTAAACTAAGTTACACAGAGAGTTATATAAAAAAATTAATAACGGTGGCCACATCCATATCTTCAGATTGCAAATTTTTTTTTTTACATTTCCGCACTTAAAATGTTTACCAGGATTTCCAAAAATCTATCTTAACCTCACCAGGATATCTGTTGTAGTTTTCGAGATATGAGTTGTAGTTTAAACAATTATCAACCCCAATTTTTTATTACAGAATCAAATCTTTCAGTATTGGTTACCTATATTGCCAGACATGAAAGAGTATTCATAGGCAACTCTAAATTTTTTCAATAAATTCCCTTTTCTTGTCACACTAATTAACTGGTCTCTCATTTTTATCTTCAGATATAGAGTTTAAAGCCTTAATAATAGCTTCCAACCTTTGTTTAGACTTTTACAAGCTTCTACTCGAGCTAACCACCTTGTCCCACATAGTGTTTTGACAGTATATTTCTTTGAATAGATTCTAACGATAAACTACCAACGATGCGTAAGAGCCCGAGAAAAAATTATAAAGATTCTGAAGCAAAGCAAAAAAAGGAAACGCCTTTTTCACAACATGTGACAGACGGCTAGGATGCCACTTTATATTAAGGGAAATGAGCTGAACATGGTTTTGAGAAATTAATTACATAGATGGAAAACCTGAGACCTACATTCTAACCTTGTTTGCAGAGCACAGAATATAACGAAGAATACGACTAATTAGCAGCTATAATATCATACGTGACCCGATAACTGGCTATCGTCTCTAAAGTCAATTTGCTGAAGAAAACCATCAAACTGTTTCCAAAGAACTACGTTCTTACCATGTATGACAGAATATTTAAATAAAAATCTTACACCAACGCTGAATACTTCTGGACGATACCATCTGTTCCCAAGCTAAACATATCTGAAAACATTATAAAGCTCAGCTGATAACCTTATGAGTAATTGTCCCTGGAAGTGGAAATCAACAATAATAGAAAAAAATACTTTTTCCTGAATTTCTTTCATTATTTCACTGATTACCTTTCTAGCCATATTTTGGATAAGTTCTTCGTAAGTGCTATGTGATAAATAATGAAGTGCTTTCCTTTGCCAGAATATTTACATTTAGAGATAGGTGATTTTGTAAAAAAGGGTAAAATTCTGCAATAGATTCCAGACACATCATAGAAATTTTTCCCATTTCGAACAGATGACCAGCTTTTAATGATTCATCATCGCCCTCAGGAATGGTAACCCCCCCCGTGAGAAAGTTTCTTAATAGCATGCAATAACCTCTTTGTAGTTATACATTTCTCCAAATATTTTAATTATTCTTCTAATTCGAGAGAGCACTGCTTGTCAACTCTACATTATGAATTACTTAGTCTCTTCAGCATAACATACAATCACGATGGCGAACGGAATATTCATGTTCAGTCAATCTGTATTGTTCATGCTTCCAATCGTTAAAAATCCCTCATTCTGTTACAAACTGAGATACAACCCCGCCTCCAAAAAAGTTTACAAGGACCACTAAAAGACGCATCCTTGACTGTTAGAGTACACTAAATAGTAATAGTCACGTTTCACAACATCTCTATTCAAAAGTTTTCGTTCATACAAGGATTTTGTTATAGAATCTACTTTTATCTGGATAAATTCTCTTAGATTAAAAAAATCTATGTCTGTTAAATTTTGATTAATCCCGATTTTGCAAAGTAGTCTTCGCTCGTGGCCCCCCACATAACCTTTTCACATATAAAATGGAATTCATCGGTCTTGTGTATAAAAGATTTCTTTGTCTTGTGCTTCGTCTACCTGGTCACTATTTGGCGACCGGTAACGTAAGAGTCGGAAGCGTTTGTTTTCACGTAATTACCCCTGTTGATCGTTATTTCATCCTCAATTGACTTGAAATTATTCAGATCATATTGCACTCACGACAGAATCATTTGTATTTAAGATCATCAAGAATCAATGTCATCTTGGTATTTTATGATTAAACAATATTAATAATTATTTATGTTTATTCCTATATATAGGTATACTTAACTACAGCTGTTGATTTCATGGTTTTCAGCCTTTTCTTTTAACCTTCACAAGGGGAATATCATAATTCCAAATTTAGGGGTTAAATGATAAGTGAAATATTATTACAAAGTTATATAAATTTATTCGCGGAATTCATTTGCGAATAAAAAATATTTTGGGGGTAAATTCTATAAGTTTTCTGGTTTTTAATTCAATTTACTG